>VNWX01000188.1:0-27965 GCA_009869905.1 Ceratophysella communis
CTGGCAGTGGCAAATCAACGATTGCTAAACTTCTCTTCCGATTTTATGATCCTACTGCTGGAGAAATTCTTATTGACGGTCAGAACATTCGTAAAGTACAATGCGAATCACTGAGAAGGTTGATCGGCGTTGTTCCACAGGATATTGTTTTGTTCGATGAGACAGTCAAGTAAGAAAAGCTTTAAGCAGATATGTGAAGTCATTTTTCGATCAACAATAATTTTTCAATCAGGGACAACATCAGATACGGAGATGTAGTCAGTGCGACGCAAGAGACCGTCATCGAAGCTGCAAAAATGGCTTCCTTACACGAGCGCATTGAATCGTTTCCGGCAAAGTATGACACACAGGTATTAAAGAAAACTGTGACTTCATTGTTTTTTAATTGTACAAAACAATTAATAATATGAATTTATATTATTGAAATTTTCAGGTGGGCAGCCGTGGATTGAAGCTTAGTGGTGGAGAAAAACAACGAATCGCGATTGCTAGAACAATTGTCAAGAATCCACCGATCGTAATTCTTGGTAAAAGCCACATTTAATCCGGCATTCTATCTCTATCATCTATCAGCAGGATTCTGATGTAATAAATTTTTTTAGACGAAGCCACATCCTCGCTCGACACTGAAACAGAGAGAGAGATTCAATCATCGCTAAAGCACTTGTGTAGAAGTAGGACATCGTTCATAATTGCACACAGACTCTCCACTATTGTGCATGCAGATAAGATTGTTGTATTGAACGCTGGAAAAGTTGTGGAGAGCGGAACGTGAGTTTGAAGTCTTATCGAAGCAACTAATGAGCGAAATACCGAATGTACTACAGAACAACTTTTCCTATAAATCTAGGCATGCGGAGTTGATAATGCTTGCTGGAGCTTATGCAAGGATGTGGGACCAACAATTTACCACGTTAGGGGAAGATCCGAAAACAATCACAGAAGCATGATGCATTCCAGTTTGGAGCAATTAAAACTGAATCTCCCGAAGTCATAATGGAATTGGAAACCATTGACGAATGCAGTTATGCGACTATACGCCACACGCCACCTGTAGAATCTGGGATTGATTGGGAAAACTCATTTCTTCCCGAGAAAAGGATACGAGACGTCTACGAGGCCAGTACTACAATAGAAGCAATATTTATCAGTCCGGAACTGCTGAAAATCCACATTGTATTTTTAAACTGTGTATTCATTGAGCATTTTACAATTGAAATCCTGAAATGGTGTTAAATTCATGACATAATAAACTGGTTTACAAATAATTTGTCAAGTACACTTAATCAGTATTAAATCAAATTTGATCATCCAGAAAAATGCGACATAATCCAAAGGGCAGAAGTGTAGCTTCTTTATTTTTGAAAATTTTCTCTAGCTTGTACATTTATTTATTCCTTTACTATTAAGGCCTGCAAAATACGAAACGAAAATTCCAGCTGCATCACAGGAACGCAACACGAAACAGTCTGTCGTTCCTTGTTGTACCTCGACTCAATTTTTGTCAACTTTTGACAGGCTTGTGTGTTACATGCAACGGTTGATAAAGGAAAGGATAAAATATATATTTAAATTGCTGTACTCAGAGGATTACAATTTAATTGGACCATGTTTTCAGCCGAACGGGTAACACGAACGCTCAGTCCAAAGCATATCAATTGACTGGGAATTTATATGCGTGCGTGTTCCGTGACAGGAGTTGCAGAAAATGATTCAGTAAGTTGAGCTGAAGCAGAAGCGGCGGCGGCGGGTGACCTTCCCATAACATGCTCACGGCCAAACCTTGCGTGTGTGTTCATTGTAGATCCCGAACCCTACTCCGCTCCAATTCGAAATCCGAAAGCGGAGAAGCCGCCCGGGGTACCCGTGCCAGCTGTCTGTGCTTTGCTAGTTCTGTTCTAGCAGATATGCAGTTCTGCAAGGAATTCGCCGGCAAAGACGTATACTTGCTGTGTTTTTAGACTTCCTCCGACTGACCTTCTTTTACGACCTTCACTGCTGAAATGTGCTTTAATAGAATGAAGTTTCTCTTCGACTTTCACTCCACTAGTGAGCCCCGGTTCATTCAGAACCTCGCCCAAATACGCGCTCAACACTCCACATTTTAGCAACTGACAGAATATACTTTCTCCGACCTTAAGTCGATAATATAAATATAACACTAATAAAAATTATGGATCTAACGGCGGTCTTTCAGTTAATCTCTAACTCTGTTCTGTGCTGTTGGAATGGCATTGATTCAGTCATTCTGGTGTTAGTTCACCTGAGTGCAGCCTAATTTTTGATTGATCAAGCACAGCTATTGTCGCGATACAAGAAATATTCCGTTCCAATTCCAGATTGGCAAAAACATGGAAGGCATCTTAACTTTTCCATCAAGGTTAGTTGGTCTTTGTTCTAAAACATGGAAGAGTTAGAATTCATAATAGTTCATTTTCAATTTAAATTGTTTTTGAGCAGATGGTCATTCAGTCTCTACTATTCCTTCTTATGGTACTGGATACTTTACTTTCCTGTCTTGAAATTTGGGATTCTCCTTTACCTGGACTAGATATATGGATTCGAATGCTGATTGTGATACCCATGATGCGGGTCATGATTTATTACGAGATGAATTACAAGCTGTCCTTGGAAACAGAGCCTATTGGAGGCATCAAGTCGGGGACGATTCATTTGGGCGTCATACTGACACGTGAGACGCTATTGATAATCAGTGGTATGACGAGAATCGCTTTCGATACCAGCGAATCATCAGCAAGTCTCTGGACGGCAGCACTGCTATTCCCGTTTATGCGAGCCTTGGCCATCGCTGCAATACTTAATTTCACACTGACGCCAATTGAAGTTGATGCAAATCAGAAAATTCCTGACTCCAATGCAGAAAAAGATGAATCAAGTGGTGATAAAGATGAAGCAGCCGATGATAAAAGACAAGAAAGGCGACGAGGAGAAAAAGAAGCATTTCAGTCCGACAGAAATATGGGCCCAGTTTTATGCTTTCAGAAAATATGTTATTCCAACGGAGTTTCTAGCAAGAATCTCATTTATAATTTTCCTGTGCCTAATTTTCGTGGATTCTGGGGTCGATTTGTACTCAAATATTACGTACAGACGAATTTGTAAGTAAATCATTTAGCTCACGGCTAATATTTTATTTCAAATTGTGTACGTATAATTATTATGCAGTGGACAGCCTACATATATCTGACGCTGGGACTCCCACTCCACATCCCGAAACTGCTGCTAATGCTAGCAATGAGTCTGAATTGTCCAGTGATGCTTCTATTTCTGGATCTGCTACAATCAAATTGGAGTTTCGTTGGGATTACCTCCTAATTTATTCGGTTCTCAAATTTTCACAATGGAACGTTATTGGCAATCTAAAATATTATCTGAAGAGAAAGGTCGAGAAGTCTTGCTGTTCCACGCTTCAGGTAAATTCGTTTTTATTGCAAGATATATTTATTCAAATTCAAAACCGCGAGTGACCGAATTCCCGAAGAAATTCAATCAATTATTTGTAAAAAAAATATATGCTTTCTAGATGGAATTATTTACTAAACTGCACAAATTGAGTTTACGCTGGCATTTGGAAAATAAGTCCCTTGAAGTCTTCAGTTTGATGAGTTCAGCTCCCTCGATCTTAATGAACGTGTTGAGTAGCATGTGCTGGCTAACCCCGGAATGCCTGAATATGGTCTTTGCACTAGTTTATCTAGTATCTGCGTATAGCTTCAAACTGTCTGGAATAGTAATTTTTACGGCGATAATCTCAGTAACACTGGATGTCCTTGTGGTCAAATGGCGAGACAAGGCGTTGCAAGAAATGCAGGATCTTGAAAAGGAAACGCGAGAGGCTCGTGCCCACTCTTTTGAAAATTACGAAACGGTCAAGTATTTTACTAACGAGGACTACGAGAGGGATATGTATGAAAAGCAGTACGAGGAAGAACAGAAGCAAGACAGTCATTTGATGTCTTACTATAATCTGGCATCAATAGTTCGAGAATTTTGCCAAGGAGTCGCAGAGCTGGGAGTCATTCTCATTGTAGTCAAGGGCATTGTAAACGAAGAAGGATTGACTACCGGAGATTACATCTATTTTTCTGGGATATTCTCGAAAGTCATGAGTCCTGTTGAATCAGTAATGCGATTTTATCAGTAAGATATTCAAATTTTCTAACGAAATAACCTACTATAAATACAATAGCTTGTATTAATTTCGATACAATGAACAGGGAACTGCAAGAACATGCAATTGAGCTGGAGAAAGTTATGAACGTACTCGTCCTAGAACCGGAAATCACGGATGAGCCTGGCGCTCTTCCATTGGAGCTCGAGAAAGGCACTGGTGGATCTATAGAGTTCCGAAATGTCAATTTCTCGTACACACCGGACAGACAAATTTTATCAAATCTTAGCTTCTTCATCGAAGCCGGGAAAACAGTTGCATTTGTGAGTTAACATTTTTCTCTAAAATTCAAATTAACTATTTCCAGAGCTTAGGCGCTGTAGAAGTAGAAGCAGATATACTGTACTTATACTTATTCATACATGCATATCATATGTAATTTAATTATACTTTAGGTCGGCCATTCTGGTTGTGGAAAATCCACAGTTGCGAGACTCCTGTTTCGATTCTACGACCCAATTTCAGGTGAAATTTTGATTGATGGACAGAATATTCGCAAAGCTCAGTGTCATTCTTTGAGAAAGCAAATTGGAGTAGTTCCACAAGACATTGTGCTCTTTGACGACACCATCAAGTAAATTTAATGAATTCTTGTGTCTAGTTTAAAGTTTCACTGGAAGCCTATAGGCATATATGTATTAAAACGCGTCTCGGTTTTCGAACAGGGAAAACATAAGGTACGGAAATATTCAGAGCGCCACAGATGAAGATGTCATCGAGGCGTCGAAAATGGCTTCATTGCATGATCGAATTGAAACATTTCCAGACAAATACGAGACAGAAGTAATCGAAATACTTGAATTCTGGTTTGTATTTTTGGATTTTATTTCAAACTTTTAAATGCACTTTGTATGATGCTAGGTTGGAAGTCGGGGATTGAAATTAAGTGGCGGTGAAAAGCAGAGAGTTGCCATCGCCAGGACCATTGTCAAGAATCCGCCCATTGTTATTCTCGGTAAGTAGGTTCTTTGCTAATTGAGGGAATTCCAGGGTTAATACTGTCTTTCAGTGAATTTTATGCATATGCTTTGGCTGAAATGCCTAAATCTAGCAAGGTATTTGGAAAATGTATTTACCTAATTTTAAATTTATTTTAGATGAAGCTACCTCGGCGCTGGATACAGAAACGGAGCGTCAAATTCAATCCTCCTTGAGAACTTTGTGTGAAAATAGAACGTCTCTTATTATTGCACACAGACTTTCCACAATTGTACATGCAGATAAAATTATTGTCCTAAAGGATGGAGCAGTAGCCGAAAGTGGAACGTAAGATTTAGATTTGCTTGGATATTATTACCATCAAGCTCCTTAATTTTATAAATGTGTACATGTGCCATATAATTCAGGCATGAAGAATTACTGCTTCTAAACGGATTGTACGCGCACATGTGGAATCAGCAGTTTAATGAAGGAGATACTGTCAAAGTTAAAGAAAAGCCGGATGCAACAATTCCATTAAATTCATTCCGAGTAAAGCGTCGTCGACAACTATTCTCGTCCCGGCTGCAGCAAACTGTTTGGACTCTACTGGATCGCAGAGCATTGACTATGGAAACTTTGTAGTCCAACAGATTCTGATTTCAGATAGCATTTTCCTAAGATATGCATTATTAATTCTTATCAATTATTTCCATCATTCCGAATATCTTATTGCACACAAAATTTACTTAACTATCCGCAGCAAGTACTTCTTAAATTTCTTTATACGAACGCAGTGACAGACATTCTTTTATTCTTGTGTATTTCTCACAAGCAAAAATAGTTTAGAAGTGGTACTATATTGCAAACATACACCAATCATTGCAATCGTTTGTAGGTAAAGCCCTAGATTAGATGTAGCTTTCGGACTTGAAGCAACTAGTAGAAGTAAGAGGTGAGTCTCATCTCAAACCTCAACTCAACGTGCACATAAAAATATGTTGTCGGTAATCCAGTCTTAACAATCTGGAATTGATATTGAAATACATATGAGGAATCAATGCTAAATTATCCCAGGCTTCATATTTATAGAGTATCACTTCTATTCTCGAGCTTAAAGCTAATAAATCAGAATTAAAGCGATGTATGTTGTAATTTGATTTACCTGTATATAAATTAATCGACTGCATCTTAATCCGTGTCATAATAAAGGCGCGAAGAATTATTGCTTCTAGGCGGAATCATGTACTGAACGTACTGAATGTACTGAACGCATGTACAATCAACAATGCTATTGACCATGGAGATTCTATCAAACGCTCTGAAAAGCCGGATGGTGCTGCAATTTTGTTACAAACATTCCGAGTTAAGCGTCGTCGACAACTGTTTCTAATCCCTGAGCAGCAAACTGTGTCTGGACTCTACTGCATTGCAGAATATTGGCTATGTAAATAGTTCAGCAGATTACTGCTGTCTGACTTGTGACTTGTAAGATTTGCTGAGATAGCATTAGTTGCCATTTATCACTATATCACTTTTAAGCTCACATTCCAAAACATTTAAAGACATGGAAATTACGAACATCCACTATTGCTTGAAATTGAAATGTCTAGTCGAACCCTAACGAAATAACTTGTGTATACTCGAGCTTGTAAATTAAATCAGAATCATCCACATTAATCTTGCATGTTTGGCCAGTAGACTGATCGAAGCTATTTTACTTTTTCAGGTGAGGTCGGGAATTCAGCATGCATCATGCTCATCATTAATACAAGGTGTCAAAAATGCATCGGACCGTATGCCCGGTCTCTGGGACCGGGTGAAATGGAAATGGAACAAAGTTTCTCCGTATCCTTATGTTACGCTCTTTGGTTTGGAAATAAGCAATATAACAATGATAGGAGCGCTTTAAAAAAAATCAGCCTAGCCAAAGAACTAGTTTACGTTTACGGCTTTATATGGCATCGTTGATTTTTTTCCCCGGCCGGCCTTTTGGGTTAGTCCAAGGTTATTTATGTGAATATGGATTTATTGTTGAAGTTTTATGTAACAAGTGGCAGTGGTTAATGGTTGAATATACATACATATGTAGATAAAATCGTACAAAACCCATGAAGAGGGAGCCGGATTTTGAGCATCAACCAAAAAAAAAAAAGAAGCGCCTGAATAAATAATGTTAATCGACGTGTAACGTGTTGTGTTGAATTTGCTGTCTCCTCGGATTCAATCTCACTCTCAAACTCAAATTCCTTCTCGTCAACGGCGAGTTTCATTTTTCCTGTCGTCGGGCTCGTTCACTTGCTAATTCATATAATAACTGTTTAGGAGAAATCACAGTACATCATAAATATTAAAATGAAATTTCTCACATTTTTCAACGGACAAAAAATGCCGGTTCTTGGACTCGGCACCTTTTTGGTAAGCCTATTAGTATTAGTAGTATAATTTGTTTTTTTAATCCGCAACTTCAAATTCAAAAGTAGTAAATACAAAATACAATATGAATTTTTTATAGATTATATTAGATCTCAGGAATTTTCTATTAGATTAATAATTGTAGAACTAATTGTAAGTAGTTTTAGCTCTGTTAGCCTAGGGTCGATTTTGAGCTTTGAGCATTTATATTTCAGCAATCATAAAAGTGCAAAATTTTTGGAATTTTCTTAGTAAATATTGGGCATTCCAAATTTTCTATTGGTATATAAATACCCGTGGTTCATTAGCTTGTATCATTTTTATTAGCAAACGAATACAAACAGTTGGCGTAACGAGATTAAAAATGCTTAGATACTATATTTCCAGTACGCCCGAAAGGTGAACTAGAACTAGACCAAAGTTTCATCATTTAAAATCTATAGTTCGCAATTAGATTGAACTTGTTCAACGTCATGATATGACAATTGACGAAGAAGGAATAACATGTATTTAGTCAATCGACAGCGTGATCGCCATCACATCAGCTTTGAAGCACACAACCGAGCTAAAATGCCAAGCAAATTCCCATCACCAAGAAAGACGCCACTATTTTTTGTCCAACAAATGTTGCTGTTTCGCTCTTTATAACACTAATTTCCTGATAGGCAAGTAATGAAAGCGAAACTGAGGCTGCTGTGGATAAGGCATTGGAGCTTGGATATCGTCACTTTGACACAGCTTATTTCTATCGAAACGAACATGTTCTCGGAAAGGTGTTGAATCAGTGGTTGAGAGCTGGTAAGGTGAAAAGGGAGGAGCTTTTTATTACGACTAAGGCAAGTACTCAAAGCTATTACTTGATCAGAAATCTCATACTTATTAATTTTTTAATTTGCAATGATAATGATTCGTGCATAATATCTTTGTTTAGTTGCCACCAATTGGATTGCATAGTGATAAAGTAGAACATTTCCTGAAGTTGTCTTTGACAGCTCTTCAATTGGAATACGTGGACTTGTACTTGATTCACAGTCCCGTTGGATTTGAGTACGTTAGTGATACCGATCTGGCTCCCTTGGATGCGGACAAGAATATTCGCCTTGACATGACCACTGATCATCTTGCAGTTTGGAAGGCAATGGAGGAACAAGTTGACGCGGGCCGAGCGAAGTCAATTGGGATCTCAAATTTCAGCCAAGCACAAATTGAAAGAATCGTTAAGACAGCTCGTATTAAACCAGCCAATCATCAGGTATGCGATGCGGAGGGTTTACGATTACGAACTCATGGAATTCCGGTCGTTCTTTTAGAATCACCATATTTACTGTTGAAACACCTTTTTAAACTTTGAACTATGTGTTTCAGATTGAGATGTACGCCTACCTCCAGCAAAGGGAGATGCATGCATTTTGCGAAAAGGTTGGAATAACCATTGTTGCATACGCACCGTTCGGATCCCCTGGACGAGCCGTAATGGGACCACGCGGTGGAAAGTAATTGTACTACAATATCCAGCATCTAGTCAATGATTATGGTCATCGTGTTGCTTGCTCAACTTATTAAGGATTTATTTTCCAATAGGGAATTTGTTGCACCTCCAGTATTGGAAGATTCAGTTGTTGCAGAAGTGGCTAACAAACATGGGAAAACAATCAGCCAAGTCTTACTTCGACATCTTATACAGCTCGGTGTTTCCGTGATTCCTAAAAGTACGAATCCGGGACGCCTGGCTCAAAATTTCAACGTGTTTGATTTCGAGTTGGATGACGAAGATATGGCGAAATTGAGAGCACTGGACAAAGGGGAAGAAGGACGAAGCTTCAAAATGGATTACATGGAGGGGTATGTCTGGAGCTGTTCTGGTGCTCATTTACTGTTTTATTCGAAATGACGTTAAATTATTATATTTTATATCAACAGACTCGACAAACATCCGGAATTCCCATTTAAAAAATGAAATCAACTCTTCAAACCGGCACGGTTAAAAAATATGAGTAACTATGGATTACATTTTGAATTCGTATTTGAAAACAAGAAATAAATGAATGACCACAATTTGAGTGTATTACTTGATTTTATTAGATTAATATCACATTTCGATACCGTGGAACCCCACTAAAACATGATTTAGCTTAGAATTCGAAACTGAGATTTTATCAGTAATTCATCTCTTCATGTGGCTATAGTCTATATGCAAAGAAATATGTAGATATACTGGTATAAATATTCGCGCGATTAATAACAAAGCTGCTCATCAAGGCCGCGCTTCACTTAATTTGTAAAGGTGAATCTTTAAAATCAATTATGCTTCAATTGAGTCCAGGATCCAATCCAAGTATTTCGAAACTCGGGTGAATACTCCCGCAGTATTTCCCGCACATTTGACTGGCATTGAGGAAATACCGACGTGTACATACTTTTTAGGCAATTTTTCGTCCATGACAGAATATAACGATCCTTCGATTCCCTCAGTTTTGCAGTGATCAGATCCGGATTTAGGGGTTAATTGTAGACAAAGCTGCTCAAAATTTAAGATTTATTAGCTTTTTGAATTACAGATTATATGCATCAATTGTTAAAATAGTCTAGGTATATCATTATTTAGTAATTACCTGATTTCCGTTTGAGTTTGATGAATTTCTAAGCAGAAGTATTGCATCGCACTCTGATTTCGGTACAATTCTTACTGGAAATTCTTGAATATTCTGTGTAATGCTAACTGCATCTGTTTAAAAATTTTAAGACTGATCTGAATCTGAGCAATAATCTTAAACTCAATTTTAAAATTCCAAATACGAACCATTTGAAGTGTCTGTGCTGAATCCAACAAGCCTACTATCTGCGGAATCTTCTGCTGGAAATTCATGTTCATTTGAGAAGGTTAGACAGGTAGGCTGGAATTTCAGTTTCAAATTAGCAGGAACACTAAGTCGAAACAAAGCAATGTCATTGCCTAGAGCATCATTTCTGTACAGTGGATGCTGGATCGATTTTTTAATTTCAAATCTTGCAAATTTGTTATCATCAGTACTTCCATGGGATACTTTGATCAGTACTTCAGACCTAACAATAAGCAACGGTAGAAATTTAAGTAACGCCAAGGCTAATGTGTGTAGCCTTATTGCATGACTTACGGAAGTCCATTTTGATTACAATGAGCTGCAGCCAGAACGTATTTTTGGTTAATGAGAGATCCTGTACACTTGTATTGCACCTCACCAGATACTAGAACATCATTCCGTGTTAGATGAATGAGATCAATTAAGGATAATTTGATCTCAAAGATTAGTTACCAGATTTGAAGCCTATTTGGACAATCCAAGGATAGTCGTCAAAGCTGACCTGTTCTTTGTTTTTTTCTGACGCTACTCCTGTTATTCCGCATTCTTTCCATGATGGCAGCAATTTAAAATTTTCATGATCGTTTAATGAAACCTGGTTTTCGGCAAGCTGTTCGACTTTGCGAAATTTTGGAGAAACAGCTCTTCCACTTTCATCCTCGTAATCAAAGTCAACGTTTTCAGGTTCAGAACTATTCGCTTTTAAAATTATTCCTTCTTTCTTGGCTTCATCCCCGTCTGGCGAATATGGAAAATCTAAGTCCGGGATCGAATTCGCATCGGAACCAGTCCGATTCGTTTTACTTCCTCCACTTTCCGACGAAATATTCATTTTTGGATTTGAATCAATTTTAATTGGGCAGCAAATCTATGTTTTTAAATTGTACAGAAATTAAAATAATCGAGGGGCGCAAAGAATTATCTAAGGAAAAGCATCCATTGAAATTTTAGAATTACACCCACCTTGCCATTTCCGCAACTCTGAGCTTCGATCCCCATCCCCATTCTACCTGAATTAATACCTGTTTCACAAAGTTCTCGAAGTTTACAATCACAGAGAACATCTTGAATGCTTGGACTTTGACTCGGTGCTGGGACTGCAAATTTCTTATTAAGTTGTCTCTGTTCTGGAATGAGTAGACACTTAATTCGATTGAACAATTTGTTCCTACCATTAAATAGATAATAAGTTGCGATAATTTAAGAGCTTACGATTGACAACTACTGCACCAAGAAACAAGACTGAAAACACAATAACTGTAGATAACATTGGAAGCACAAATGGCATACTTTTAAATTAGACGGATTCTATGAACACTTTGAACAAAAAATCCACCAATGTGCAATAATGCTTATTTTCGTGCTAAGAGCAACCGCAAAATGATTCCATGACCGAAGTCAAGTCTTGGTCCCAGCGAGATATCATGGTGATTTGCAATTTATTAAATGTATAGTGCAGAGAAATACGTAACATTAATATGTGTTGGTAAATGCTTGACAAGCGTATCTATCTACATATATAATCTATATATCGTCCTATACAAGGTGTTTCAATTGTCCAGCAGGTTTCGTCTGAACAAATCCACCTTAGAACCGCTTTACCCTTGATTCCACTCGTAATCACAAACAATAGCAACGATTTTATTATTAAGCAGCAGCAATGGTGTAAAAGTAACAAAGCCTATTCTCGGTAGATGCAAAATACATAAAAAATCAAACTGATCTGCCAAGATTCTGTTTTTATACATGTACTATTTTACTGTCAATTATACACACACACACCCAAATTATTATTAGGGCACTTCTTTACAGTCAAATTTACTTTCCTACTATTTATGTTACCCTTATTTTCTATGGCATCATTAATCCAAAAAAAAAACTCTATGAAATAAACCGGTTCATGACATTGAAGCGAAGCCTTTATTGTCCAAATTCAATAAAGAGTATCGCTACAGGAGATGTCCTGTAGATAAACATATCAAGTGGTTAATGACTAAGAAGGTGTGTTTCAATGACCCTGATCGAATACCTTAAGTAAGCTTCCTTCTTCTTACGCGTCAGCAGCATGAAAATAATGTGTATTCAAGAGTCCTAAGCCAATTGATCCTCATTCTCAAGATCAGCGCATCTTAATGTTCCAGGAAACACGTAAAAATTTAGCAAACTAAAATCTTACTGCAGTACAAGATATCCACAATACTTGGGCAAATATGTAATTGTAACAAGGACAACATTCAGCATTAGATATACAGCAAGAAATCAAAATAACGCAGACCACAAAAAATTATGTATAGCTATACAATTATTGAGTAGAAATTTATAGTCGGACACGCTGAAAATCAGAACGGAAGGCACATACATGGTGCAATGTTTCAACTGTCGAACATGAAGGTACTTCTAACGGATTCAGGCTTTGCATGCATTTTTAGTAGAATAGTTTAGAAAATCACTTACACTAAAGAAGTATCAAACTAACTAGTACTTATTTTTTGAAAAAGCTTTGATGCAGACTGTATAGGTACTAGTAGTGTTCCGTATTTATTCCACCAGCTTGACAACCCCATTTGGAGCATGAGCATGGTATGGTATAAGCATTCTTACCAAGCAAGCATAACACGATCGTTTGTTTACAATTAGAAATGAGTTCCTATAATACGAGGAAGACAGTAAACATTAGGTAGTTAGCTGTTAGTAACTTATTTTTCGCTTGGAAATTCACGACGCAGTTTATGCGAATGTGCTGTCCGTCCGTTTACCACAGGATAACTCCTGAACGATTAAACATAAAGGGACGCGTCCTTCACTAATCAACATGACAGGTCAAGAGTATCAATTGATTAGATTTTGGGTCACGGAGGTGACCTCTACGGTAGGTCACGGCAGGGGTCAACATATTGTTTTTAGGAAAGGGTGGCATGTGAGGTATCAATCCAACGCCTATGGCGAGTAGACTACCGCAATGACATCGCTATCGCTTTGTGTAATAAAACATTCGAATCGTAAACCCCGCCCGATTAACATGTCGACACTGGATTTGACCTTTAACCTCTGCAGGGGTCAGGTCCTCGGTTTTCCGTCCGCTAAAGTCTTTTTTGGCAATAGCAGAAGTTTCGTCTCGTTCTGCTGCTTGTAGAGATCGAATTTGTCTTTTTCGAGGCGGATTATCGGAGCTGTCGCTGTCGCTGGTGTTGAGGACGCGTGTAAAGAAAGAAGGGAGTTGAGTGCGAAAGTAGGACAAGTACTCAGGCCACCATTTATTCTTGCTTCGTTCTCTGCTCGTTGTTTCACTTCACCTTCCCACTCTGTCAATGGAACAAGAAGAAAGGCTCTTTAGATTGAGGCAATGAATGGACTAAAACTCCTTACGATACGATTACGAGGCACAGGGCATAGCGGGCTCTTGCCTGAATGCCTGGCTCAGGCACGAGACTCGAGATTAGCCTGTAGAATCCGAGGAAATGCATTCAATCTCTTGTTCACCTGCTCCCGTCTTAATTTGCAGAGAACAAAAGTTGCCAGCATACATAGCAAATGTTTTGCCCTTCTGCCCTACTTTTTTCCCGAGGCCTATTGGCCTACTACCCTACTTTTGAACTGAGCCGTACTGGCCTACTGTCCTACTAGTACTAGCGTAGGGCAAGCAGGGCGCTCTACTTTGCCCTTCTGCCCTAGTAGAGTAGGGCAGTTTGCCCATCTATAGTTGCCACGTCTGTAATTTCCTCTCTCACCCGATCTCCACCCTCCCTTAATTAATTAAACAGAGTAGAGAGGGTTTTTAGCTGAGGCGAGGACATTGTGAGATGTGTGGTAGTGAGTTATTCGTGCTTGGCCATGTGCGAAGTCCTGGAATCCATGTGAATTGTGAAATTAATTATATTTATATCCTGTCGGTGTCCCAGCTTTCAGCAAGTGGGGAACAGAGCGAGCTTGTTGCAGTGCGTGCCTCTGAATTTCCCCTGCTAATTACCGGGAGGAGAAAGTTGTTCTGTCGGAGCATTGGTCCGCCCGCACGAAGTTTGCTTTTTACCTGTTTGTGTCGTGCCTCTTCGAGCTTGAGTTGTTGCTTGAGAAAAAGAGCATTCTTCAAGTGATTCTGGATTGAGCCGAACTGCTCTCCGGATTTCTCCATGGACTTCACAGCCCTGAAACAATCAACAAACCAGACATCACACATTACTACTCATTAACAAAGATAAAACGTTTCCACTGATTTCCTCTAAAAAACATTTTTTCACAACACACAAAATCCAGCAAACCGACCCAACAGGCCTTTTCGATTCCATCCTGAATTTTCGTAACAAAGCGAGGGACGGTGCAAATAAGCTGGTCAGGGTCAGGGTCAGGGTCAAGTTATCCCTCCATTGTCGCATTAAAGTACGAACACACAACAGGGTCATTACGTACATGCACACACTTTTGGTGGAGGATATATTATTAATGTATTTACCCAATACTGTAGTCGATGTCATAGCATGCGCCTTGAAGAACACGATGTTGGTTGCTGAACTCGGCCTTTTGCTTGATCATGTTCGGAACTTCCTTACGAACGTGCTCCTGAAATAACACAAATAGAAATGATTATTAGCAGTTCATGTTTTTCGCACCAGTACAAGAAAAGAACGGGCTAGTTGTTTGGCCACCAAATTGCTCAGCGCTTGCTTATTATTGACTGTGTGTTGCTTATTATAGGCTGTCACATTTGTTTAATTCACTTCACCCTAAATCGTCTTTTCCAAAGGTCGAGAACTAATTCGGTGAGATACCCGGTCCTTTCATTAGTCATCTGAAAAGTATGTAATATCTCGGTTTTGCCTGCTGATCACTTGTCCTCGTGAGTCATTTCAAGAGTCGGATATCTTTTACCACGCGGAAGGATTATATGTCACCCCGTTTGTTAGAACAAGAGAAAACGCATGTGCTTTGGAGTGAAAGTAGGACTAATGCAAAGTAGGAATCATAGCGATTGCGATTGTGTAGAGCGAGTTACAAGTTCCGTTTCCATTCGCCTTCCGACCTTTTTTTATTAACTACCGGTCTTTGAAGTCAGAAATTCAGAAATGTCAGTCAGTGTCAGATTAATGACATAGGGAGCAGTTGGTACTAAACACACCACATGAAGTGATATAGTATCCTTAATAATACACTATCACTCCACTTTACATACACTGTCCATATCCGCTTACTCCATAAATTATGATAAATATTGATTTGAGCTAGCTCTGGAACAAGACCTACAATGTAAAAGATTACACGAATGTGTAAAGATGTACATGAGTGAAGCGGGTCAATCTACGACAGCAGCTTCAACGAAGTGTAGAGCAGCTGGCTGACGATAACGGATCAAACTTACATTAAGGATTTTAATGGCTCATACCACATTTACATATGCATGTAGTATCTCTTCCCCATCGAAAGTTCTTTTGACTAGTTGACGATGTCCATAAATACAGCTTAAACAAAGCATGGCAGCAAAACGTACGTGGTAAAACATTGGTATAGTAAGAAGCGGTGTACAATGGTCTGTTATGATGAGCTATGACCATGGGCCCGAGCTTGAGTGAAATACCAAGAGCCGCACCATTCAGCACAGTACGTTTTCACCTAGCCTCATACCTAGAATCTCGTCAAAATAGGTTCAGCGTGAAGCGTGAATGACGTCAGTTCCGCGAGAAATTGTTCTCACCTGCAAGCAGTAGAGTGCGAGAGATGGGTCATTGGCGAGGATGTGCATGTTCTCCGACAGCCGTCCCACACCTGTCAATAGAAAACGTCACGCATTATTTAAGCTGACGGCAAAAAACAAGATCCAAGAACAAACAACTCCCAGCATCCTCAAAGTGTCAATAATTGTTGTGATTGGCGGGACTGCAGATTGAAGCAGGAATCCTAGCCATTGAATTCAAATACTATTACTTACCAATATCCCTGTAGCCTGTAAACACAAACCTCGCACGACTTGGAATTTAAGACAGTTATATTTGCATTCTTGTCAGCCGAAACACGAAACGAGACGACGACAAACATGTTCCAAGTTACAAGGCACTTTAAAATTTGTAAGCCACTACGAAACACAGTTAAGCATTAAGACTAAGACTTTTTTTATGAATGAACCGAAGCTGGCAACGCCAAACAACCTCGCATATTTTTTTGTGGTCTAGTTTTTATAAATATATAGTACAACAGAAAACAAAAATTGTTTGAATTAGCGTTACCTTTTCTGAGCTGGTTGGGCACTTCCCCGGCACTACTGGACGAGCCGAGCGTGGCAAAGGCACCCGGCACCACGGCCGAGGCACTGGAGATGGAGGGAGTGCGTGAGGAACTCATTCTGCTCCAAGGTCAGGTCACCAACAGTAGTTCGGGAGCTGCCAACGAACTCGGAGCTGCACAACTAATAAACAACTGCTTGATTCCAAGAGGTATGATTTGTGCTCCCGCTCGTCGGCAGATGAGGAAATCAACGAGGCAAATAACACACGCTCAATGCTTCACCAAGGCACGCTTCCAATGCCAATGCCGCCGAGTACCTTGTGTGCACGTCGCAATCGAAAATCGAAGTCGATTTTTATCAAGATCTATCAATGGCTATTGTTTGGAACAACTGAGTAGTACTTAACTCAACTTTAAAAATGGTTAATGGAAATAATTTCAGATGCAGTGTTGCGACCAAAACTAAGATTACAGTGTTATGAACTAGAATACATAGACTACAAGGTAATTTTGAATTGGCTGGCTATGTACTAAGCCGTGTGTTGACAACGTTAATGATTGAATTGACGTTTTCAAATACTGTTGTAAATCTTTATAGCCCTCCTCGGTGCCAGTTCAGTTCACTGGGTTTCTCTATGCAATTCAATTCCCAAACTTGAAACTGGATTTGACGTTTGACCTCACGAGGGGTCACCAGACCATCAAACTTTGAATAACGCGTAATTTTAACCCCCGATGCAAACTGATGCACGTGGTTACACTGGAACTGGATTTGAATATTTCGACCCAGTGCAGGGGTCACCAAAAAAGGTAGAACGTTGTACAGTATAGCTTTGACATTTGACGTAACAAGGGGTCACCGTAGCGCCCTGTCTCCGCAGTTGCTACATTCTGTCTAAGCGGTTTATTTTTTGAGAAGTCGTCATTCAGTCCTTCAGCTTCAGCATACTCTTCATTCTTTATCTCTAAATTATTTGTATGACTGCTGACCCATAATTAAGTATTTCATTTTTTCCAGTTGTTTCAAGTTTTTGTTTAGCATTGTGCAAATTTTCGACTCGTCACTTCCTTCGGGCTCAAGCTTCAGGATAGTTTGTGCTTCAAGAGCGTAATGATAAATTTCCTCAATGGTTTTTTGTGGAAGAAAGGCGGCCCCATGATTTGCTCCTGTGACGAGTGCCTCAAGTTTAGCTTGCGTGAGACAAAATAAAATTTTCGCTGAAATTAAAAATTACAGGCAAGAGAATCAATTTATTTGTAGCCTTAAAAAATAGGTTTATTGAAAAACAGATGCTTGATTTACTCACCTCTATAGGAATTATGCCCTGGCTGAATCAGATTTGCGACCTCCAAGCAATGCAGGCAAATCTCTTCGAGCCGAGGAATTAATTTAGGTGATCTGGAAATCTTTGTGACCAAGTGTTGCATTAGCCGATGCTCGATGTCAATCATTAGCCAGTGATTTCGATGAAAGATTTTCCCTTGAAATTCTTCCAATAACACTTCCAGCTTCTGAACGCCTTCCAAAGTTTCCTTTTCGCATTTAATCAGAATAGCCTGGCTCAGTTTTTCCTTCACGGAACTAAGCTTCTGGGATACGGCTTCATAAGAAATACTGTTCAAACACGATCTGCACTGCCAAATTGCAGCGGGGGTGGGATCTAATGAATCCTTCGGGAGCACTATTCCCGTCATACAGCTTTGACAGATTAGGGCGGAGAAGAAGCTTCCGAATTCGGTGGGATCCTGGCATCGAGGACAGGAGCACGAAAAGAAGTAGTTGTCGAGTAGAACGCGTCTTCTTTCCAATGTCCCCTCACAAACGTCCGCGTAGGTGATTAAAATCCGGTCACCGGCTTTTATTGGCAGAGAAGCAAAGAGCTCCATTCCGGTGGCGAAACCGGGTGATGAGTGGTTTGTCAAACTTTCTCTGAGAATTCCACGGGTGTTTGCTATGCAGCTGTGAGATGCGAGGCTTGTTTTGGGGAATAAAAATGACGCCAACCTACAGGCAAGAACCAAACGAGAAAACAAATATACAGCATCTTGAAATTGACAAATGGATTTGCTGATGCCTACGCACTGCTAATCGTGTGGACTAAAAATAATGCATAAAAAACGAAACAACATATTTCATTTGATTCAATTGAAAATCGTTCCGGTGCTCAATTGACGCCGGACGCCAGGAATAATATATCGTGAATTTACCTTGTTGTGGGTGCTGGTCCCGATGGAGGGTTAGCACCGAATGAATTCACACCCCAAACGCCGATAACATGGTTGACCGTATCGAAGTCAAACTGTGATTGTTGGCAAACATGGGGAATGAATTCAAAAGAAGCTATTGATTCAATGACTGCTCTTTCGTTAGCTGCACGAGCATCTTTGTGAGACGCCATGCTTTGAATCTGTTCCCATTTATTCGGAAATTTGTCTCTCAGAAGCAATGTCCGTAAATATTTGATTAAATCATACTCAACAGGTTTTTGGATTATTTCTGGCAGAACCTTGGCGTTCGCAAATAACTGGCATTCAAAGTCTGCATGTTCGGGTAGCTTGAATATAGAAAAAAAAACACAAATTAATTCGGAACAAAATTTATAATTATGCTTTTCCTATTGCTTCAAGTATTTAAAAGTTCCACAAAAATTTGATGAATTTTCTTACCTTCTCACAATTCACGTTACATACTGGCCATTTACATTTCGAGCAAGTATATGACCCTTTCACGACATGCAAGCACCCCAAGCATATTTTATGGACAATTAGTTCCGCTCCACTGGGTCCAGAAATCAGGGCTAGATCTTTGAATATCAGATCTCCAGGTTGCAGGTTCTTTGTTGCTACAAAATGTCTTCCGTGCTCCGGATCAATTAAAAGCTGTGCTGGGTAACAGTCTTTTTTGTGAGTCTTCCTGTCGGATTTTTGATGGGCCTGAGAGCAATAGTAAACTTTCTTGCAACCAGAGCAAAATTTATTGCACTTTACTGAACAAACTGCACATGTTTCTAAAATATTTTTATTTTCCATTTTGAGTCGAATGAATGCAGTAATTTATTTTCTTGGAAATGACTCGAAACTAACAAACTCTTTGTAAGATGCAGTTTTAGTTAATGTTAATTGGTTTGCTGGATTATGCTTCGATTCGATGAACTTTCTGTGGTTGATTGAAAAATTTACCTCCAGAACGCTTCGCTGCCTGCCGAACTCAAAATAAGAACTGGGAAGGAAGCGTGCGTAAAACTATTCAAGCCTTCATCGCATCGGATCCGACATCGTGCGAAGGATTTTTATCCCGTACTAAATATGTACTTCGGGTAGAACCTAAAATTTAATTTACTCCAATCAAATCAAGCTTTCGGGTTCGGATCATCAACAAAAATTTTATTTCCCTTTCCGTATGGATTGGGAAAAAAACTTTCCTGCTTTTTTATTTTAATTCGTATTTAATACTTTGGATTGATTGCAGAGCTAATGATCTGGTAGAACCAGATCCTCAATAATTAAATACGAGAAATGCATAATAGTAACAAACAAGCCGGCTTATATTTAGCTGAAATTTTCATCAAATCCCGACATGCCCGAACATTACATTTAATATAAAATGTAAATACATAATACGCGGTTTTTACACCGTGCGTGTTGTATGGATCAGTGGACCGACAATTGAAATTATATTAGAAATTGTGGCCTTAAATATTTGCTCTTATTGGAAGAAGATGCTGGATTACTTTCATTGATTTTTCGTAAGTATTGATAGCCAGTAACCAGAGTATTGACGTAAAATCGCATTTTTAAAAAAAAAAGTACAAATCTTCCCCAAAAAGTTTACGAGTTTCTAAAAATAAAAATTGATCTTTGTATATACACTCATAAATCATTTCCTGTATTTCTTGCCTGTACTTCGTGCTTAAATTTTAGTACAGAGCATAACCATTCCATCTCGGGATTCTCGTTTGTTTACTTTGATACTTTTAGATGCTCACACTAAAATAACATGCTTGAGTTGAGATTTCCTATCTTAAACTTTGTTACAGGTTAGAGCTTTGGATGCATCGATTCGTAATTTTTACTCAGACCGGGCTTCCGATTGCAGCCATATGCTACTTTTTCAGATTTTGAGTTGTTTTGAAAGTCCCCGTAATTCACAAAAAAAATCGTTAAAAAATCCCAACCTCCACCTTCACCAAGAAAACGCTAGCGCAGAATCCCCAACTGATGAGTTGTTGGTTGGTTTTGGTTCGCATGAAACGCAAAAGCTGGAACTGAAAGATTTAATGAGCGCGTTCATTAAGATTTTAACCTTACTTATTAGGTAAATAATATGAATGCCTAAAAGTTTCTATTATCTGATTATACGAGCCATTGCGTCGGTATTTCCATTTCCCTTTCCCAAACCGAATCTCTACTTATGTATATGAATATGCCATACTATTTTGTTTAATTTGAAATGGGCTGCTATAAGACTGGATTATAGTGAGTGGTCAGCCCTTGTAGCAGTATGCGGTTATCCAGTTTCTTATAGTCGTTTACTTGGTTAATTCAATTTTCAGGGTCATCAACTGGAACTTACACATCAAATCACTTGTCATACATATCAGACGTGTAGCATTTTGCGTTTTGCTTTAGTGCTTATAGTCTGTCTGGAACGAATCAAAGATACTTTCACACAGAATATAAACCTTCGTTATTCTCAGTATTCATAAAGTATTTATTTGTTCCATATTTCTGCCATCTGAATAAAAGCATAAAATGGATTTAAAATTTGTGGACCTGGGAAAGACCGGAAAGATTCCGACTGTTGGATTCGGCACTTGGAACGTAAGAATTAATTTGAAGTTTTTTTATTTTAAGCCATTTTGTACATAAATAGTAACATATGAAATTTAATTAGCCCCAGCCAGGAAATTCGCATGAATTAGAAACTGGATTAAATGCAGCACTGGAAGCTGGATACCGACACATTGACACTGCCTATATGTACAAAAACGAAGCCATTATCGGAAATGTTCTTAAGAAATGGATGGATTCGGGTAAACTGAATCGGTCCGAACTTTTCATTACATCTAAGGTAAGCCATACAAACTGAAATTTATTAGTTATCGTGCATTCGTGGTTAAAACCAATTTTCCTTTCAGCTTCCGCCACACGGAGTAAACGAAAATTATGTTCGAAAATTTGTGGACGAATCCTTAAGATTATTACAACTGGACTACATAGATCTGTACTTGATTCATAACCCAATGGGCATGCAATTCTATTCAATGGAAGATGCATTTCCAGTGAAAAACGGAAAACTTGCTGCTGACTTCAAGACGGATCTTATATCAGTTTGGAAAGCTCTTGAGAAGGAAGTTGATTCCGGGAAGCTGCGAGCCATTGGTCTGTCCAATTGCAATTCTAAACAGATTGAAACGATTTACGAATCAGCTCGGATTCCTCCTTGTAATTTACAGGTAATCACATCAGTTATTTTCATTTGTCCGCCAAGCCAATGGCTAATGAATTGAAACTATCCATAGGTTGAAATGCATCTCTACCTACAGCAAGAAGATTTGCGAAAATTTTGTAAAGAGAGAGACATTAGTGTTACTGCATACGCACCGCTGGGTACGCCAAACAGTAAACCCTTTCTGGAATCAACCTTGAGACAGTAATACAAAATAATTATTTGATACTGAAAAATTAGTAACATTCAGCTATTCTAAGCTTGTTTTTTTAACCAGAAAAAAGGAATATTTTACACCCCTTCTTCAGGACAAGGTTGTACTGGAACTAGCCACAAAGTACGAAAAAACCCCGGGTCAAGTTTTGTTACGATTCTTAGTTCAAAACGGCGTTGCGGTGATCCCGAAAAGCGGAAACCCTAAACGAATTTTAGAAAATATTCAGGTCAGACGGGGAGTTTTTTCTATGTTTGCATTGCTAAATCCAGTAAAATTCATATAAACTTTGCCTGTTCATCACAGATATTCGACTTTATTTTGAGTGACGCCGATATGAAGGCACTGCGAAAGTTGGACCAAGGGTCAAAAGGCCGAAGGTTTGACTTTTCTAGGTGGGAGGGGTATGTTTAGAACCATGTGAACGAATAATTAACATATCTAATAATAATATACCTTTGAATAGGTACTCAATATTGCATTAGATATATACAAGCTTTAGTTAATCCAGCATCTGTGGTTTCAGATTGGAGAATCATCCTCAAAATCCACACATTAGTACGATTCTGTTCTAAGGAGGAAAATAAAATCATTGACTTTGTTTAAGTGTACTTGTAGTTTTTAGAAATCGATTCGAAATAAAAAATATTTTATTCAGTACCTACGCTTTCAAGGACATTACGGCTACCTATTTATTTAGTACTTTATACGCTTGCGATATTCGAGTGGGCGAAATGACAGAATTTATATAAAAATTTTCACTACCCATTGAACTGTCGTGGAATACAAGTTTGGCTATAAAGAATTGTATATTTTTGCCACATTCATTGTATTGAAAACCATATCTGAAACTTGAAACTTTGAAAAAGCTTTTGTAGCAATAACTACTGTCCATGGTTTATTGCAAGTTTGGAATAAGTACAGATAGCAACCAGGTTTTAATATTCCGTTTGTGGCGGACCTGGCAAGAAATACTAGGAATCGGAAGGTAAACCCTTTGCATATTTAAAAGTTTTGTGGGTTTGGTATGACAGTAAATATTGCGTGCTGAAACTTTTAAGACACAACTCATATACAGTAGCTATAAAACAAGGACCTAGCGGATAGCATTTATTTATTCATTCTGTGGTTTATTTATAAGCATATTCGCATTATAAATTACACATTTTAAACCAACAACACTTTATGCAAGCAATATTGTGGCAATCCCCACCACGGTATACCATCATTGCTGATGTAGTTATGATGTAATATAATGAGTAGCAGTTAATCTTGTCTGTCTGGTAGTAATTCTGGTCGTGGGAGCTCGACAAGCAGACAGGAATATTAAAACTTAAATTATTTTTTCCCCTTCAAATATTTTGCCCCCTGAACCCTTTTGATCCTCGAGTGCAGCCCTGTGTTATTTCTAATTCAGTCAAACGCTACTTTCAGTCTCTGTAGGCACGCCGCATATTTGATTGTCCTGTTAAAACTTTTTAGCAAGTATCTAGTAGTTAGTGGACAAACTTAAAGTCACGAAAGTTTTACTACAACCTCAGACGCCAAGTATCAATAAAATGTACAAGCTCTTTTTCATGTCATAAAAACACTGGGCACACCTGCTGTAGCGAGTGAATGTAAAATTTGCACAGAAAGAAGTTCTGGCATTCCTAGAACCTCAAACAATGAAGAAGTATATTGAGTTTAGCAACGGAGAGCGAATGCCAATCGTTGGATTTGGAACGTGGTTGGTAAGTTCTCATTTTCTATGCAATAACTAAAGCTAATACCTAATCCACGATTAATTAATCCCAACACTATAATTTACGCTAGCCAACGAATCCAGACCAAATTGAAGCTGCTCTGGAAACAGCGCTTGAGCTAGGTTACAGGCATATTGACACGGCTTACTCATACTTGAACGAAGAAATAATTGGTAGGGTGCTGAAAAAATGGATGGACGCTGGAAGAGTCAATCGAGAAGAACTATTTATTACGACGAAGGTAGAATCTTATTTGAACTCGTTCAATATCTGACGATTATAGATGTGTGCAAAATTTACAAATTCTGATACTACCTTTTAGCTACCACCAACTGGAATGAAAGCTGAACTGGTGGATCACTTTCTCCAATTGTCTCTACAAAATTTACAACTTGACTATGTGGATCTGTACCTTATCCACAACCCCATGGGTTTCAACTACCAGAACGACTCGGAGCATTATCCTCAGAAAAATGGAAAATTGGATATTGATTTGCAAACTAACCTAGAGTCCATCTGGAATGCCATGGAAAGCCAAGTTGCTCAACACAAGGCTAAATCGATTGGGTTGTCCAACTTTAATTCTGTGCAAATTAGACGAATAACAAATATTGCTCAAATTCAGCCGGTAAACCTGCAGGTTAGAATTAAGTATTTCAAGGATGTCGATATGTAAGCATTCATGAAGAGAAGTGCTTGACCCCTGAAAATTTTTCAGGTAGAACTGCATGCATATCTTCAGCAAAAATCTCTGCGTGAATTTTGTCGAAGTTTGAATATCAGCATTTGTGCTTACGCTCCGCTTGGATCTCCTGGACTGAATGATTTTTTAAACTCAATGGGATCGTAAGTTTTAAAATTGGCTAATTTAATCATTTCAGTCAATATGGATGTGTAAATATGAATAATTCTAATTGGCTGAATTTGATGAATGGAGTTTCAGGAAGATAAGGTATCCAAGCATAATGGACAATCCGCATGTTGTACTTTTGGCCAAGAAATATTCCAAGACTCCTGCACAGATACTTTTAAAATTTTTAATACAATCTGAAATTGCAGTAATCCCTAGAAGTACAAAAGCTACCAGAATCAAAGAAAACTTTGAGGTAGGAAACATTACGTTAAAGTATCCAGCCAGGCGAAGGTATTATGAAGCCGAAAATAATGTGCTAATTTTATTACATTTCGCTTTCAGATATTTGACTTCGAGATTGATGAGACTGATATTTCCACACTACAAGCTTTAGACAAAGGCCAGAACGGGCGGAGATTTGACTTTACCAAGTTCCCAGGGTATGAAAAATTATAAACTAATTATGTAACGACCTGACGTAGCTAGACAAGCCGTATTTATGGTGTAGCTATTGGTATTATTCTAGGTACAGTAATCATGATCATCGTGTACCAAGTAGTGCTTGCGTAATGCATTTCCAAATTATGATACTGCTTAGGTTAATTTGCTCAAGGAGTTTTGGATATGCTACATATAAACGCTGAACAAAGAAATTATTCTCAACAATATCCTGTTTTATTTATTCCAAAGATTTCCAAAACATCCTGAAAATCCGTATAATATTGCGTTTTGACCTGAGAAGAGCGGAATAACCAATTTCAATTACCTATTACTGAATTTCTTGTCGTTCCGGTTCAACTGGATATAAGCGACCGGAAGCTGAAACAAACTACCCGTCAACATGATTCAGACGACTGCTCCCTATTTTTACTAGGGAAATCACGACCGCAGCAGGAGTCTCATCTTGAGTATCAATGGAGGCTGTTGCTAGCCACAATTCTGGAAGCAAGAATACAACGGACTGCGAAATAAAAATTTCTTCAGTCAAATTTTTTCTCTGAATCGTTCTCATAACTCATTATTTAGACCCCGATCTGGATCTACAAATAAGACTTATTCTATTGTCTAATGATCCACGGCAAAAGGCATGGTTTTAAATAAATGCAATGACGGTCAATGATTGTCATTAGTCAAGTGTCATTGTCGGAGATTGATAACCAATAACCAATACATGGCTTGTACTCGATAAGGGCTTTCAAGCTCAATTTACAGCCTCAAAGCCTCAAGTGAATTTATTTAAAGTATTCTCAATTGTATTGTCATCATGACCTTGGCTTATTCATTAATGGACTTCACCGCTCTCATCGGAGCAGGAGTGGCCAGTCCCAGTCCCAGTATCAGTAGTAACTATATTAATATTCAACCTATGAAACATAAATAAACCATTACCGTACACCATATCAAGGTTGAGTATTCCCAGCCTAAATGACAGTGCAAAAATTACTGCTAGAAAATCAAAGTTCAAAAAAAATCTTCCGCACATGACGATATGATGAAGCAAAGTTATGTCCACCTAATCAATTTTATCGGACATAATATAAAATATAATGTACCTGTAAATATCGCTTGAAAACGGTCTTACGCATGAGCCAAACGCGTCTGGATTTCCCATTTAAAAGGCTAACATGCTTCTGGATTCTGGATACAGGCATTATTTTTACAGGCGAATAGTCCTCATTCACAAACTTTTAAACTTCCCAAGAGTCTTAATTATCAATAACAGCTCAAAATGAAGACTCACGTGGAATTCTTCAATGGAAAGAAGATGCCGATTGTTGGGCTCGGAATGTGGCAGGTTGCAAAAGATTTAATTACATATTAAAAGCTTATTGTGACGAAAATTGATTTTTTTTTAAATAAAAATATTCGATTTCTAAATTCAAAGGCTAACAACCGAGAGGAACTTGTGAAAGCTCTAGACGAAGCGTTGAGCGCTGGCTATCGACACTTCGACACGGCTTACAATTATTTAAATGAAGACATCTTTGGAGACGTGTTGGAAAAATGGCTGAAATCAGGGAAAGTGAAGCGAGAGGAACTTTTCATTGTGACTAAGGTTCGAAACACTTGATTCGATCCATGACTAAGTTGCAAAATATTACCTAAATTAGCTTTGTGTGTGTTTAGTTGCCAATGATTGGAATGAAAGAAGAGCTGGTTGAGGATTTCTTGAAAAAGTCGCTAGAAGCCTTGAAATTGGACTACGTGGACTTGTACCTGGTCCACTCGCCCATTGGCCTTCAGCGAACCGGTAACGACAAGGACGTTTTTCCAGTGAAAGATGGGAAGGTGCTAATCGACCCTACCACAAGCTTGGAAGGAGTTTGGAGAGGAATGGAAAAGCAAGTAGATGCTGGACGAGCTAAATCAATCGGCATTTCAAATTTCAATTCGAAACAAATTGAAAGAATTGTTGCTGCAGCCAGAATTCGCCCGGCGAATCTTCAGGTAAATTGTAGTGATTTCTTTTGCAATAAAGCTTATCGAAACGTGTTACCAAAGTTTTGTTTGCAGGCTGAAACTCACGCCTATTTCCAACAAAAAGTGCTTCGTGAAGTTTGCAAGAAGCATGGAATAACCTTTTGTGCCTATTCGCCACTTGGCAGCCCTGGACGTAAAGAGCTTTACGAAAAACGAGGAATGTAAGCCACTTTTAATAGTACCTATCGGTAACATTTTCAAAAATCTCGAAAAAATTTCATCTTTAGTTCATACTTGCAATATTTTACACTAGAAAATTCGAGCTCCCCTCAATTCTGGAGGATCCTATTGTACTAGAAATTTCTAAGAAACACGGCAAGACGACAAGCCAAGTCCTGCTTCGGTTCTTAGCTCAGAACGATATTGTGGTCATACCAAAAAGTACAAATCCAGCCAGACTTCGACAAAATTTGGATGTATGTACATAGATCAATTTCTGCACAGTTAAGGCTTTAATTAGATGGAAAATTGTAAAATTTTCAATACAATTTTAGACCAGAAGGTCTACTGGGATGATCTTGTCTGTCCGTCTGTCCGTCTGTCCGTCTGTCCACATCAGTAGATGTGCAAGCAGCGTAACTCACAACTCCCGTAGAACTATGTAGAAGGCCTATATGTAAAAAGTTTAACGTTTTTGGGAAGCATAAA
>VNWX01000189.1:0-27964 GCA_009869905.1 Ceratophysella communis
TGCAATGGGTGCTGCCATTCATAATGCTTATATATAGTGTTTTACACGACGGACGACGACGACGACGACGGACAAGACCATCCCATAAGACCCTTCTGGTCTAAAATAATTCTACGTCTGAAATCTCTAGAGTTATGTTCTACAATTCTTTGCTAATTTCTTGCGATTATTTGTGCTTACGTCTGCAGCGGAGCGTTCATCAATCCCAGAGGTTTAGGTGATTGTGACTTGATCTCTGATTTTTAAATATGTACTTACAAATAAAACATGATTACAAAAGTATTAGAATAAATAGCTTGTTGAGCAGAGTCTGCTCAGATTCGCTGAGTTATCATAACAAGCATAGAAGCCATAAGGTCAAGCCTTGGTCCGAGACTGTCAACTCATCAGTTGGAAACGCTGAGATTTGTCAAAGCATGTTCTTATTTTGTTAGTATAACATATATAGCTTATACTTTTAGAATGTACTGATAAATGCACAACAGCTTACTTGTTACTCGTAAAGGCATTCACAACTTTACGTTTCGGCTTTGGTACGATGCCTGTGCACCTCGTGATTGGCCAAGCGAGTTAATGGAAAAATAAACACGTCAAATAGATTTTCATATGAAGATGAAGACGCATTCATTCTCAATACCGTATTCAACTCGAGTAAGATTTGTTTCTGCAATAATTATAATCTTAATATTTTATGGCAAAGTATGACGATACTAGGAATACTAGAACTGCGAATTAATAGAATAGTGATAACCTTTGGTACCTCCGAAAGACTTAACCAAAGATCGCTTCATTAATAATTTTGGTGTGTGACAGGCAGCAGCAAGTGAATCTACAGTTTATTTGAGAACAAGGCGTGGTAATAAAATCTGACGCCATGGGCGTGGGCCTTGGCTATAGAATTGTTGGGATTCTCCTATTAGGCATTTTGTCTCAAGCTAAGGTCAACGCCGAGCAACTTAAACAGTACAATGAAACCTGCGTCGGTGAATCTGTGCCCGAAGACAGTGACCACGAAGTGAAAGTGGAACAAACTACCGAGGAGGTGGTCCTCAGCAACTCCACGTCCACCTACGTCGAAGAGTGCGACACGAGCAAGGACTTAAAATGCCAGGAAGGATTCTGTTTGCCGTTTTGTCCAGTTTCTTCGAACTACGATAAGAAAAAACAGAAATGTGTCCTTGACCTTATGCCCAGCTACTTTAGCAGCATTTACACGTCGGCGCAGAGCTACCCCTGTTCCAAATGCACTGATAATGCAGAGTGCATCGTTCCTCATCCATTGGAGTCAGAAAACCCTGGTAGAACTTATTGTACCTGTGTTAACGGCACTGTACCTATTGGGTATCAACTGTGTTCGGAAAGGAAAAAGTTTCAGGAATCTTGCGTGCAGGACTCGCAGTGCATTCCTGAATCGATGCAGAGTAACGAAGCCGGTACACTTCGATGCATCGACTCAATCTGTCAATGCCCCATAGTTGATAACAATAATTTTACCGGTACCTACGATCCCTTGCATGGAAAATGTGTTAGTTATCCAGGGGAGCCATGTGGATACAGAGAAAGATACAGTTACTACTATACGTCACCTGCGGCGTTATGTGTTGGAAACTCACATTGCTCAGACGAGGACTCGTATAGTTACTACTCCACGGTTCGGTGAGTCAATCAAGAATTTGAAGTATCAGAAAATTTTTCAAGGCTTAAATCAAACCGCAAAAATAGCGAAAATAATTAGATTTTTTGAAGAAATAAGCTACGCGCTTTTGATAAGGTTAGAGGTCAAAAGGGTAGATAACCACAAAAACATCTATTGTCAATCCCCAATCATTTGTGAGTTAAATTAATAATTTTGAATTTTCCAGCCGTTGCAAATGCCAATACTCTGCCTCGGTTTCTGATGATAGCAAGTCTTGTCTTGCTGGTCATGGTAGCGACTGCGGATCAACAAAGCCTTGTGATTACCGGAAGCGTTTGAAGTGTATTGCAGGAGATTGTGCCTGCGCAAGTCCGAAGTATCAAAAATACGAAAACGGAGTTTGTGTTTACAAACTAGGATCCCTTTGCCCGAAAATTTCGAATTCCTCTGAAGAAACTCCACCTCTCTGTGGAGTAAATAAGCAATGTCTAGGATGGGAAATGTCAATGCAATCCTGGTTACAGTCCTAATAATGACACCACGCAATGCTATCAAGATTACAACGAAACATGCTTTTCCTACCATTACAGCCACTGTAACACCGAACAAGGACTAAGTTGCGTGTACAACAAGTGTGTGTGCAGTGATACGACGGACACGTTTCCAATATTTTACCACTTCGACAGTATCAATCGCACGTGCGACATGTCTAGGCCAATTGAAAATGTGATAGATAGAATTTTACAGAATACAACGCACTCGGAACATTATACATCTTCCAGCTACAACGAGAAGCCTGGTGTTCTTTTATATCTTCAGTTCGCTCTTTTGTTTGTAATATATGTCACTTTATTTTGAAATTCGAACAGTAGCTCGTGACCACGCTGGCAATTATCATTCATTTAAATATACGCTAGTAGTGATAGTAAGCTTATTAGCTCTGCCTTGTTTGTATACTGTGAGTATCTGCATTAAATACGTTGAATTACACTGTTAAAATTAAAATAGCTAATTAGACAAAACATATTTAATAAATAAGTTGGAAATATTTGAAACCCAGCTACCAGTAACGGCGTTGAATTAGGGTGTCAAGATCAAGGTATATCTTTTCTTTGGGTGGACGTGACTGAAATTCCGGTCGAGTCTTTTACGTCTGAATGTAGAGCTATTAAATTTGTGGAGACTCGGGATTTGTCAGTCAAGTAGAACATAACCATGTATGAGAGGGCACTAATGTTAATGGAGCAATGAAAAAGAGTTGACATGGATGAAGTGGAGAGTATAAAAATATCCAGGGGGAGAGACGCCCGCCGCCCTGCTCCTTTGTCAGATGATGATCATGAGCAGGGCATTAACTATACATCACATAAAAAGAAGAAAGGGAAGAGGGCCATGAATAAATTTTCGGCTCGGTCAGCCTGCCATAAAATGATGAGTGGATGAGTCTATCGAACAGGAGAATTCCGAATGGCTTTCTCCGTCAAGACTACTTTCTCAGCTCGAAAAGAGAGAAATAAAAAGTTTTGAAGAGTCCAAAGACGTAGTATCTGTTCTACTCAAAAACTTATAATAATAATAAACCTGGAAAAGGAACTGCCGACGAGTCAGACAGTCTGATGGCAGTTGCACTGCACTCACAGCAGCGGCCGACAACGGGAGAATGCTCAGAAGTGGGGAGTTGGAGGTCAAGGAAAACTTGAGTTTGAGGTCTTCCAATCAATCAAAGTCAAAAAACTGTTTTCAGAGGCAAAAATATTCCTATTACTCAGATGGGGGACGTTAGACATAATACGGGTAAGGAAAGGAGAGTACATTACATATTCATTTCTGTGAAACAGCGGGAGCTAGGCAAGGAATCTGGGTATCATGATGGGTCCATGCATACAAGTTCTAGCTGGACTGGAGACTAATATTCTCGATCTAGTGTCCGAAAATTTGGGAGCGTTTGAAGGAGAAAGTCGAGAGAAAGACAAGGGAGTTGAGTTTTGTCTGCTTTCATGAAGAAGACAATTTGCCAAATGTATTTTTCTCGCTTGACAGAAACGTCTTGGTCCAAGTCCTTCGCTTGAATTGCTCCATACAAAAGCACAGGGGTACAACTTGAGCTGTAAACAACTGCTAGAATGTGCCTTTTCAATGCCTCCAAACCGGTGTATTTGTAACCATTTAAATTCCCGTTTCTCCGATCATCCGGCATAATTACGTCTCTTTAGTTGGCCAGGTGGCGTAAACTTGTCTTGTATTCAGGCTGATGTTATATAATGCGTTCTATTCTCACCGGATTTTTGGCATCTGTTGTTAACCCACGGCAAAATTCATTATTATTGTAGAGAGGCTTGCCAGCCTACTAAAAACTGAGAATAGATTTTGCTAATTTTCTCTCGAAAAAATTAAAAAATTCAATCATGGCATGGCATCCACACCACATTGCATTTGAAATAAATAATAAATACCTAAGCGGCTTTCCTACGAAATGAACAGAATCCAAAATGCTCAGAATATGCGTACATGGTTTTACTAGCCCACTGGCTGGGCAGGTTTGCACCATAACTGGCTAAAATCCTGAAACATTTAAACATAGTGGCGTGGTCACTCGCAGTTTACATTGATTATTCAGTCTCTTACCATTATTACGCTTCAATGCATGGTAGTAACTAGAGTAGTTTTCGGAAGCTTAAGTATTTAGTTACGTCGTCGTCTGGATCAATATCCACGTTATTGTTCTGGAATGGAAAGCTCAGGTCCTCCCAACTAAGAGTTTTATAACGACTCGGGTTTCGTCTATTGTGGCCTAATTATGCGAGCAGTTGTATGCTTGATCAACTGTTATGTGTTGAGCTTTCGCCATCAGACAAACAATGGGCATGACTGTGAGCTTAATTTCTGCACAAGTATTACTTATTCACTTTCACTAGCAATGGGTGACTTGTTATTCAGGTAGCCTTAATAGGAAATAGTTGAATTATTTAGGCTTACAACAAGTTCCTGTTTTCACGAATTCTACGCTTAAAAACAGAAAAACCGAGCAATCGAAAAAGAGTTTTCACTTCAGGGCTTTAAAATGTACAAGTGACGTAAAAAATTAAATAATACAATTTTAGCTGCAATATTTCATGGTACAGTTCTGTATTTAAAGCGCAGCATGAGATTCAAAATATAGGACCTTAGCCAAGAGACATAATCTTTATCTAAACATCCGATTTTGATGATTCGGATGAGTGCACATTATGAAATGTCAAGCCTTTCCCCGTCCACGTTATTATTATTTCCCCATTCCAGTCTATTTCTCATCAGGGAGCTATATGACTATGGCTCCAAGTAGAATGCTAGGCTCGACAGGATTACAGATGCTCAAGTCCCTTCCGGAGAAAGACAAAAAGGATGCTATAGTTTTATTTTCTACATTATCAAATTCTCATTCATCTTTCATTTCCATCTCTCCTCCTCATCTCAAACTCATTTGCACATTAGCCACACAGACAACTTTCCGAAACGAGGCCAGCGAGGATTCCGAAAATCCAGACAACATGGAACTCTGTGTACTTTCTACTTTCTACTATTTGTATATGATTTTAGAATGAGTTTTCATATCATGCTCAAACTGTTCAACTAATATTTATATGAACATCCGCGTCCGTTACGGACTCTCAGTGTCCAAATACGCTTGGGTTACAGTGAAATTCCATCGCCATCGCATTACACGAATACAAGATTTTCATATTCATATGATGCGTCGCAGTCTCTCTTGAATTCAATCTAAAGCTTTGTTTGAACTAACCGACCGGTTCTAATTACTTAGGTACTACGAAAACCATCATCAAATCTGCATCTGGTGCCGTTCTCTGCTTGAATTCGTATTTAGAATCAGTCTGAACCCTAACCCCTAACTCCGTTGAGTAGCAAATCCAGCTTCAGGGTTCTACTATTCGAAGTTTCCAGACATGTCGCTGCAATGCAAACATAAAGCGTGCATTCCTTATTTCGCTTTCTCTGCTTCAAACCTAAAGTTATTAATTTGTGCACAGATTACAAATATTCCCATAATCTTTGCATTATTTTGCATTTAATGCATTGTGTGAGCCTTTACGTACTAAAATTGGAATAAATATCTGCAATATTTTTTCCTACGTGTCCGTATAGCCGCGTATCAACTGTCGTCTGGATATTATATACACTAGATATGAAGCCTGAATTCCTTTCAAGGGCTTTCGGAGAAAGCGGTTTGCGTGTATGGAGTATTTGACTGGAGTAGGTCTAGGATATTCCACTAATTTGCATAGCAATTATTTATTAACCCTCTCGCAGATCTGGCCTGGATTTCTAGAGGGCTTTAAATCCCCTACTCCGTATCACATTTCGCATTTCCCCACAGTGTTCTGACCCTTCCAAGCAATTAGTGTGGGCTGGGATTACACCCAAATCATTATCTCGTGTTCTTCTGAACCCAACTATTGTTTTAAACAGATTAAGTAATAAGCCACAGCTTTCCTTTCCACCTACGCTCTGCTTTTACAGGAATATTCAATTACACCCGTCCATTTTACAAATCCCACTTGCACTTGGCGATGGGTCTCAAATCTTCACATAAAATTATCCTTTTTTAATTATTGGAAATAAAATTCTTGATTTAAGGCTAAGAGTTAACTGATTTCCTATATGGAATCGAAATTACTGAGTCTAGTCTATATGCCACGTTTTCCCTGTTGTTTTGCAACTTGTCCCTACCCTATCACTGATGGATAAACAAAAACCGCTTCTAATCCCTTAACCCTAAACTAACAAAGCCTGCGGCGTAAACTGCTAAGGCTTCTAACGAACACGAAAGCCGACAAGTTTACTTTCACCAAACTTAAAATACCCTGCATGCCTTGAAGGATTGATCTGGCCAAATCCATCAACAAAATTGCAATGGACCTCAGAATTTTAGCTCATCAATTTCATTTCATTTTCTCAATTGTATTCTTATATAAATTATTCATTTAACAGATTTAGATCTTAATAGTAAAACTCTATTGTTTGATTTACTAGTAGATAAGGCTGTATGCGTTAGTCTTCTTCGTCACTAGAACTAGAATATACCGCCTCAACTATGGACATGGGATCAATTTCCTCGTCATCGAAAAACAGCGTCTTCTGTACAGCGAATGAGCCAAGGGCAGAGGAGCGGGCGTTTAAGTCCTGGGAACTTAAAACATTCTTTGCCATCACTGCTGGTTGCATGCTAAAAGATTCAAAATTAAAAACTGTAAATAATAAAACTACAAAAAAAAAACTAAGACAAGTTATGTCGATTAGGATTTTAACTTTTAACTCACAAGTGTTTGAGTAAAGGGTTGATCATACATTGCTTCTTTGTCTGCATGACAATGCAACGACACTTTGGAGAATTGTCATCCGTGTATTCCAATAAATCATCTAACAAGGTTGCAAGAAGCTCAGCTTTATCTTTTCGATTCTGGCTAATTGAACACTCCTCCTTTTGACTTGGGCTAAAGCCGAGCCTTGGGTTTGCGCTACTCAAAATCTGTAAATTAAAAAGTTATTAAAATATTTCAATTATTCAAGAACCTTTTTTCGGCGGAACAAAAATTGTGTTAAAAAATAAACAGAAGACTACAGAGTATAATTCCATGAAATTTGATAAACACATATGAGAAATTAAAACTGTAATTACCTCGACTAAAAAAACGCATTGAAGTTCTGCTTTTTCTTTCTTGAAGGGCTCCCATAGCAAATTAGACGCCTTGCAGTTGAAACCCTCTTGAATCCAGGAACCAAATACTTTCTGCTGTTTGTTTAGCTTCTTTTTGAGCTCCTTTACCAAGACACGATTCGTGAATACTCTATATTTGCACCTACTCATATTTGGTTTTTAATTTATTTAAAAATAAAATACTGAAGATAGCAACACTTAACAACACAAAGTTAAACTTCGATCAATAGGCTGCAAGAGCAAATTATCATCTGAAGAACGGGAATGGGTTTACCAAATGTCTCGAACTGATTCGCAACAATAACCATTCATAATATTTTTAGAATTAAGAATTAGGCTGTGATGTATGCTTTCTAAGGAAATTATGCAATGCTTAAGTATTTTTGGAAACTATGCATATCTATTTTCATGCATGTAGGTGCATAGTAGCGTAATCCAATTATGTGATGTGTTAATCACATTTCCAGAAAAACGTAGTTACGTAACGATTTAGATATTGAATTGATAACAAAACCAATTCGCTTCATGACAATCAGGATTATTTAGAGTGAACAGTAATTTCTTAAAAATTGAAATTGCAAAGCCTATCATGTTCCGAATCTTTAACAGAAAGCAGTAAATGTAGCAAGGTTCATTCAGCGATTTATTTAATGAAATTTAATGTGACAAATTTTAATCACGAGAATCGATACCTACTCAAAGTTATTTCAAATTTCTTACCATCGGCCAAATTCTAAGACGTCAACCATGTAGTAAATAATTGTTCTCGCTGAAGCTTGCGGTGGACTTCCTCTCAGTTTACAGAAAAAAAATCAAATTTTTAGAGTTGAATAAAACAGAAAGAACAGCGCCATTCGGTTTGCGTGCTAAACGATAATTGCTTGTATGAGTGCTCACACACTTTCTCTGGTTTATCTAATGTACATTTATGAAAAGTGAATCTGGGTATGGTAGGTGAGCCCATAAGTTTTAGAAGCAGAGGAGATTGCTTTCTGTGCCGAGATTAGTGGATGTAATGACGTGTGGGTAGGTCCTTATAGGGATTATCCTCTCCAATAATTTCTCAATCTCAATTACGACGAGATCCAGTCGACAGGGAAAGTTGACACCACATGGTGCTCATCACTCATTTCCGCAATAACAAAATATAACACGCGCCTGGACTCAGAAACGACAGGCCTTGCTATCCTTCTCCTAAAACCTCCCAGTTTCATTCCGTGTAGTTACCCGGCTATTTTTCCGCCGCGATTCATTTGAGCCCATGGAGCAGCTTTGTAGGGCTACCCTTCTGCTTCCGTTCCACAAATAAATACGTCGACAGCCTCAACAACAGCCAGTTGTCCTAACCTAATACGTCTTCTTGCTTCTCATCATGATCTACTTTTTAAAACAAGGGTCTATGGAGCCTCGAACCACCCCCACTCATATTTCATCGTTATTTCCTGGAAGCTCATCGAACCCGAAATTGAGGTCAAGATCTAATTTACTAAATGGCTCAGGTTCTGCAATTTAGAGGAAGTCAGGGAATACCCTCTTGAGATAATAAATCTCTGATGTTCTCATCCCACATTAAAATTTACCAAAGAAGGAGGACCATTAGTTAGTACATAGGTAAATTCATACCATGTCAAAATTTTTCTAAGAAAAATGAATATCTGATTGAGCAGGGGTCCAATGTCCAATTACCTAAAAGGCGTAGTATTAGCGCGCCGAAATATTTGCAATACCTTGTTGAAAGTTAGAAGCTAATAAACCATACGGACAAAAGGTGAGACTGGAAGACTATAAACTGTCGATATTTTTATCGACAGACGCCGACGGCGATATTTGATTAAAGAAATACTCACGTGCTATTATATAAGTCTAGAGTTTGAATTTAGAATAAGAAATACTCTAACCTGGGTACTTCAATCTTGACTTTTGGTTGGTCGGATGCACCTGTAGTGCACAGAAAATATTCGAGTACTAAAATGCTCATTTTGAGTGCTTCAGGAATCACTTTGATATTTCACACCGTTTCATCTCGAAGTACCATGATCAAAAGCGGATGTCAATTTCGACTATTTAAATTTTTGGTATGATGACCTTTCAGCTAACTGATAATAATAATAATAATTGAGAAAAAACCCTTACTGATGTGGTTTCTAAATCCGTCTTTTAGCTAAATCTCGTCCTTATCACCTACGGTCATTGTCAGAGATCAGAGCAAAGAAAAACAAAATGCGCGAGGCATTTCCACTAGTAAATATCTGAGCATCGCTAAGTCTCCTACCAAATGCTTGGCAAGCATGATTTTTACATGGAATCTTTGAAATATATGCCTGGTCTATCGACAAAACCGCGTTAAAAGTATGTATTCAAATCCAAGTGTACATTTAGTGAAGGGGATTATAGAATTCGTGGCAATTAGCGAGATGAGAAGAAGCCGGCGTCATGTCGACCAGACGGTCAGCAGTGTGGCGTATTGGTATCTCAATTCAACCATGAAACGATTTCTGTAGATTCAACGTTCGTGATTGTCATCAGTTCCAAATTTCTTTCAGCGTTTCAGCAGTATTTCGGATTGAAAACGTCGATAACGTTAGGTAAGTACAAAGGAAGCGCATCCTTTTCATCGCTTTAAGGTTTGTAGAGGCCTCTGTCGGTTTTCAGATCACTTCAGCCTCAAGTGCAGGGATTTTTCACAGTTTGAAAATCCCTTCTCCTCAACCAAACTATGTATTGCCCATCCTTGTTGCATGTGTCATACGAAGATTACACTCAACATTTATCTGCAAAAACCACATCTGATTCTAGAGCAGAAGAGCCAACACCATACAACCGCAATTTCTGTCCAGCTGGATCTTAATTCTCGCAGCCAACTACACAATACCTATACAATACATGCAATATAATCTATCGAAGACTTTAGCCAGCGTGCGTGGTACAGGACTTCTTGGTCAATTTATTGTCCAATTTTGATATACCATAGGAACAGGATCGTACGTGGTACACGGGCAACGGGTACGCATAATGACATTATAGTTATCTATGTACTATCATATCGATGTCTAATTTTTATTCACTTTGAGTAATTGTATTCAATACTTGACTTCTTCGGTGAATGACTTTGAACTACAATCAATCAATCCGTTGTCTTATTGGTCAGTGAAAGTGAATTCGAAAGTCTTATTTGGACTTTCGAATTCCGGTTCAATCCCTTAATTCAATTGGTCGATACAGCGTATAATAAATTATCCGAGACAATGAACTAAACATTAAATATGTTCTTGTAATTTCTATGCAGATTCGGAGTTCGGAATAGGCTAGGCGTAACTCAACCCCGTCCCGTATCAACTGAGTCGTTGATTGACGAGACACTAGTGCTGGGAAGATGGACTCTGTAATCAATCGCCTTCGGAATACAGTCACAACGGTGACAAGTACGGTTTCCCAATTATCTGTAGTTCTACCAGGGAATCCGGTCACACGGGAGTTTGAAGTCACGCAGCATGTGGCGAGTGGCGGTCCAGGTACACCATTAGTATTCCAATATTCTCCCACTCCTAGTATTTCACGCATCAATTTCCTGAAAAATAATATTGTATGATGCTTTCGTGACAGGGTTATTATGGAAAATCTACTCTGGATTCAAGAAAAGCACGAAGCAAGAAGCATCGATTTTCCTATTCGAGAAGAAATTGATGGACAAATGGTCGAGAAAGGACAGAGAGCTAATGATTGAGATTTTGAAGAAAGGAGTTCTGCAGCTTACGAAACTTCGTCATCCACGAGTACTCACAGTTCAGCATCCTTTGGAAGAATCCAGGTAAGACCTAAGTACTCTGTTTATTTCAACAACTTTGTTGATGGCATGGAATATGGAATGCGTGGAATCTATTAATGAACTGTCGCCTGTTACGTTGTATTTCTATAGAGACAGCTTGGCATTTGCAACTGAGCCTGTTTTTGGTAGTCTAGCTAATCTTTTGGGCAGCAGGGACAATATGCCTGAGCCGCCTGTTCGAAAGCACAAACTCGACGAGATTGAAATTAAGTATGGACTACTGCAGGTTAGTCAAGTCCCAATCCTCTTACGAGAATTTGCCCAGTGGCATCATTATTGATGTTTGAAATTGATAGATGCTTCGTTCTTACATTTCACAGATAAGCGAAGCTCTAACGTTTCTTCATAGAGATGCAAGAATGGTGCACGGAAACCTCTGCCCCGAATCAATCATACTTAACGAGCAAGGCATTTGGAAGTTATTTGGTCTGGATTTTTCAATAGTTGCAGTTGGTAATGGTAGTGAGGTAAATATCAATTTTAATAGCAATACTTTTCTGTTAAATGAAATAATTATTCGGCGACAACTATTATTCAACTATAATTGTTCTACTTTTGACTTCCATTCCAGGCAAACTGGCCTTGTACACAATACGAATCTGACCGAAACCCCATCACGCAACGTAATCTCGACTTTGCTGCTCCGGAGTTTGCGGAAGGTCCTTCTCTGAGTCCAGCTAGTGATATGTTCTCACTTGCCTTGGTCATGTACGCTTCTTATAGCAACGGGAAACCTTTGACCCCATATCATAACAATTGGGGAACTTATCGGAACGGTATGAGCAGTGTAAGTTTTAGTTTCGATCACTAAAAATGATCATGGACTCCTCCTACCTGGTTTGTTAATCTTAAATTCGTTTCTTTCAGTACAAGACATTACGAGAAATCACATTGCACGACATTCCACCCGAGTGCCGGCCATTCGTGAAGCGTCTTTTGAGTTACATCCCGGAAAATAGACCCGACTCAATAGAGTTCTCAAAGGTGAGGCTATTCATTTGATTCCGCTTCCGTACAATTAATTTGAAAATATATTAAGTCCAGATCAGCAATCGACAAGTAATTTTTAAAATACATGGAGTGCCTATATATTGTTTCAGGTTGAAGTATTACAAGATTCGGTTATCAGAACGTTGACTTACATGGACTCTTTGGCTCAAATCGATAATCTTCAGAAAAGCCAATTCTATAAAAGTTTACTTGACATCTTGCCCTCAATTCCTGCACGTATCAGAGTGTATCGGTGAGCATCCGGAATTATATTTAGTTTATCGAAATTGTTTTTGCATTTGGTACTGACTTTAACTTTATTGCAGAATTGTGCCAAACTTAGCCCAGGAGTTTCTAAATCCTAATATGGTTCCGTTTGTTCTGCCAAGCATATTTCGAATTGCCGAAACAGCTTCCAATGAGGAATTTGTTGGACAAATACTCCCATATCTTAAGGATGTTATGAAATTACGTGAACCCGTTCAGGTATTCCAAAGTTTAAAAAGTTAGGAAAACCTAATTTATCGTATAAGACTTTACCAGAGTGAATTGTTTTTAATTCTTTCAGATTTTATTCATATTCATGAAAAATATGGAACTTCTTTTGCAAAAGACCCCAGCTGATATAACCAAGTCTGATGTTCTTCCGCTGATTTATGGTGCTTTAGAGTCAGATTCCCTTCAAGTTCAGGAGCAATGCCTCTCGATTATTCCAAGTTTTGTTTCTCTCATTGACTATCCAGCGATGAAAAATTCACTGCTTCCTCGTATCAGGAAATTATGCGTTTCAACGCCAACACTGTCCGTAAGTTTTTAAAGTATGGATAATGATTTATGATTTGTACTTACACTTTACTGGATAAAGTGGAATAACCCAAAGTTAAGCCGTATTTTTGTTCTAGGTGCGAGTAAATTGTCTAGTCTGCACTGGAAAGATCATGGATCACATGGACAAGTGGCTGGTGATTGACTTTGTGCTTCCGTTTCTACTAGAGGTTCCATCACGAGAGTCAGCTGTGATCATGGCGATTCTCGGTAACTCAGTTCAATTTAGGATTTCAGTTTATCAAGTCACAAAGGCCAGATAAAATGTTTTCCTGCTTATATTACAGGCATTTTGAAATTGGCCACGAACCACAAGAAACTTGGAGTTACTAAAGAAGTAATCGCAACGAAAATTCTTCCCTTCCTCTTCCCCCTCACCGTGGAAAGTTCACTGACTTTAGCACAGTTTAATTCTGTGGTTTCCTACATTCACGAGTTGATTCATCAGCTGGAAACTCAGCAAAGATCGAAGTTGGAAGAAGCCGGTGCAGTTGCTCAGCCACAAATGTAAGAATTGTACTACATACGGGGATGGAGTATTGCATAGGCAGTAATAATTTTTTGACAGTGAACGTAACGATTTTCTATTTCCTTCTTGCAAACAGGGCGAGCCCGAAAGACCAACCAATGGGTGCGAATGGGACGGAATTAAAAGATGTATTTGGGGACACAATATCTTACCCAAATACGCTCTCCATATCCAGAAACGGCAATTCCAACTCAAATACTTTTAATTCCGGGATGCTCAGCCCTCAGAACGGAAGTGGGGCATCCACAAAAGCGTAAGGATAAAGTTTAAATTAGCTAAAGTTCTAGAATTAACCGAGGTTTCGTATACTGACCTAATGTATTTTTAGGCACACACCGACTACTCCTCTTGCGCCTTCATCTACGAAGTCCAGTAATAATGAAATGGGAGTCAAGCGCTCTCCCAACCCTGATACCAAGGATCTCACGTCATCTCTAATGAACTATCAATTAAACCAAATGAAGCTTCCAAATATGCAAACTCCTGCCAACAATCTTGGTGGCGTTGGTGGATCCTCCAGACCTTCAAATAGTTCCGATTGGAATTCGCCATACTCCATGAACTCAAATGGCTCAGTAACTTCACCTATGCAACAACAACTTCCACCTTCCTTCCCTAGCATGAACTCCTTGTCCATGGGAATGGGAATCAGTGCCTCTTCTGCCCAGTTTCCAGGTGGATTTAATCGAGTCGGAATGGGAACAGCTCCAACAATTGCAAACGGTCTTGCCTTTACGTCACCTCCGCCAGCAGCAATCGCTGGTCACGCTACTCCGGGTCAGCTCCAGAGTATTCCCGCTCTAATTCCAGCTTCTCAACAGCAAAGACGACCAGTCGACAATTCTGGGGTAAAAGCCTTGTCACAACGAGATATTGATGACTTCTTAAAATAAATTAACCCTGTGATTCTGACACGTATTCCGAAATATGCGTCCCGCATGGTTCTTGAAGACATTGTCGACATTCCAACCTCGGCTAACGTTTTTAAGGTCACGTGTAGATATAGCGGGTACAAGGGATCTGGAATTCAATTTTCATGGTAGTATTTCTTCATCTTTTAAAGCCCCAATCGTACCAATTCCCGATAGCACAGGCCCAAAGTAAGTTCTGTATTTTGGTTGGCATCCAGACCAGAGCTTAACCTGAAAAGCCATTACAAATTGTTCTGCTATCAGCTATTGGCGATTCGCCTCAACAACTGATGAAGTTTATGTAATTCCTAATGCGCTTATGCCATGCATCATATCTCTTGTGTGTACCCAACCAATGCAGTAAAAATACATACCTAGGCAGTAAAATATCGCGTATCCCTGAAAGACTTATTACTTTTTAGAAAATAATAATTTAATAATGCCCTTTACCCTGAACAATTATCCTAATACGTTTTCCATTTTCGAACAATACTCTAGCCTAATCTCGTTTGTCGTCGTAATACCTGTGATTGACATTCATACAGTCACGGTGGTGGTGCTTGTTTGTGCTTTAATTTACACCCACCCTTTGTACTAACAGAACTGCTTAATAAAACGCTTTTACTACTGGAATTCAATTACAACTTAACTGGAAACATTGTGTAAAGTATGTTGAAATATTCTCCTGCAGCCAATAATGAGCCGATGCTTTATTTGGCTCCCAATCAGAGTGATGAGATCAAGAAGGCTGAGCGGCGAGCGGCGTATCTGACAATGAGCAAAAGCAGAAAAACAATAATACACGAAATTGCAGTATAATTGGCGGTTTACATTTATTGTAATTTTTTCATATTGTGGTAGCTGTAGTTCGTATAGACTAATTGCGCTATTTATAACAAAGCACTGGGCTCTCCATAAATATTATTTGGAAGAAAGAAATAACTTGAATAGATGTAATGCATTATAATTATGGTAAGGATCTCGAGTTTCTGGATTTGGAACACTGAACGTGATTGTGCTAAAGAGGAGTAAGGGTAAAGTACAGTAAAACTGACTGAATAAGATTTAGATATGTACAGTTCTGAATCCAGGACTGTTTCCAGCCCGGATTGTGATGTGAGTATAACATGATATGATGCAAAAAGATTAAGAGGTAGGTGTAGGTAACCAAGTAATGACAATACCTACGAGTCATGTAACAGTGAACAAAAGGACTTCAGTCCGTCCGAGTAAAACGGTCAACAAACATCTATAATTCCTACAACTAAAGACAAGTAAATCAATACAACAGAAAGTAAGTTTAACAAGTGCTACTGGCAAACATTTCAAAATATTCTAGCTAATTACAATTTTCAGCATGGAATTTAGACAAGCGGAATAAATAACTAGAATATTTATCTAATATTCCGGCGTTCACCGAGTTAAGTTTCAATACTATGCATTAATGCATTCATATACAATGCAGTGAATACAAAATAACGGCAATGGTAACGATTAGGGTTTTTACGTTCAAACAAATCAACGACAACGTGGTTGCACTACTACTACATACATATCTATATGTATGTAATAATTGCATTGTTTTAAATATATCCGATATACACGTGGTAACGATCATGCTGCATGAAGCATGCATGAATAAGATTAAGAGACATTTGTGCACTCAAATACAAAATACAAAGAAAAAATACTAAACGAACCCTGGCAAGTAAAACTGATACCTGAACTAGTTCTGGTTGCGAAATACTTGAATTAATATAATAAATAGAAAACTAGTGATTAGGTGGTTTGAAGGACTGTGCTTGCGCAAGCCCTCAGATCTGACGTTCTATACCCAGACTCCGTGTGGATTCTTGCTAGTGGGAGCTGCATTTTCAAGTTGCCGAGGCGATCCAATCATTCGCCGAGTACTGCCTGACCTGTAGTGCGTCCCGCCGTCAACGTGCTCCTCCGTCGTGGGCTGAATCGTTAAGCTCTGTAAGTTGGCCTCTTTCATGGCAGAGACGAGTCTCTCCATTTGCTTTTTCTTGTCCGCCAAAATGGCTTCCAGTGAACACACTTCTTTTCCAAGGGAACCCGACAAGTCCGAAACATCGTCTGTTTCCCGTCGAGCAGTGTCCAACTCCTTTTTAAGTCTTTCGATCTCTGCTAACGTAGTGGCTTCTCGTTGACTCCATTCCTTCTGACGCTGATCTATTTCCAGTTGAGTTGACTGGAGTTCATCCATAAGTTGTCTAAAACAAATATAAGAGCATAAAAATATCACGAATATGCTACTTGTTTCATCTTAACACTAAAAGCAGGTTTAGGATTCTTATGACGGACCACGAAGTACGTAACACAGTTTGTTAATTACATTTGATACCTTATCCTTTGCTTGCACTGCACCAGCTCATTGTCACATCTGCTAAGCTCATTGTGCAGTGTCGACAGTTCCGTCTTCAGCTTTTCAGATTCATTCGCAACAAGTTCATTTTCATCTTCAAGATGTGACAAGGATATAACTTGGCTCTCGTGCTGAACGCTGACTAATTCCAGTCTTGATATTTCTTTCGTAATGAATTCCATATGACGCTGTTGCTCTCGCGCTTTTCCTTCCCAGAACATTATCTCAGCATCATGCTGGAGAAGCATACAATCAAACGGATCAGTTTGGTATTTTTACAAATAGCAACAGTTTAATTCAATACTTGAATTAAAATACTTACTTGAGTTAGCTCAGCTTGTTGAGACGTTAGCTTTTCACGTTGCACATTTATAAGGCGAATCAAGTCCCGGTACTGCGGACTATTTGAGTTTGATATTAGTGAAGATGACTGGGACTGTTTAGAAGCCAACGTGGAAGTAGATGAGGAACAACTTGACGTATCCCCGTTGCTCAGTGAATGATCCTACAAGAAAATAAAACCTAAATAAACTTTGCCGTGACCTAGTTAGATTTTAAGTAAGAACTTGAAAGTCTCTAATTATTTACCTTACTCTTCCAAGACAATGTCTGGCTATCCGTACTATCACCTGGTTGAGTGTAGGAAGAGGAGGAGAGACTATGCGAACTCGTAGTGGTAAACTTGGATGAGTCAACGGAGCTGGACGTATTTCCAGTGCCAGTGCTTCCGCTACTTGTTCCGTTAATACTGGGCACATTGACGAGAACAGGGCTGGTTCGGTTCCCACTCTGTGGTGTTCCGCCCATGCTACTACTGCCGGAAACACTACTATTTGAACTCACTGGAGAGTGGTTGCTCACAATTCTTTGTATGTGAGATCTTGAGGTAGGGTTGAGATTCGGCGGGGGAGGATTTCGGTAAGGAGGTAACTCTTTTAAGCTGCTCCCACTTGCACTTGAACTAATTCCAGCTCCAGCCACCTTGCCAGGCGTTGGTGGATCGCGATAAGGCGGTGGACTGGAGAGATCAAAGTCTTTCGGCTTTCGGTGGGTAGACTCAGCCTCGTCACTTTGAGCAATTCCTGTGTGACTTCGGCTGCTTGCAAGCTTTCCAGTGTTGTATGAACCATTATTGTCACTACCACTATAGTTCCCGATCATTATGTCACGATGGCTGGGACCTCGCATCATAACACTTGGCTCTTTTCTTTTTCCCTGATTTACTCCACTAGCACTCGAGCCTTCAGCTGGCCTGCAGCCACTCATTGACGAGGATTCGAAACCAAGAGCCTTAGTCGAGGGTGACAGGGGTGAAGTGCTGGACCGGTTCAACGGACTAAAGCCATTTCCTGAAGAACACTCAGTTCCGTTTCCGTCAGTCAATGTTCCAGCATTAGGTGCTGGATTTGAACTACCACTGTTAGCAGCTTTGGAGGCTCCAGCCTGACCGTGTTGGGCGTCCGGAGATTTGCCAGCAGCCTTTGTGGACGAATCCAATGGCGACCATTGTAGAATAAATTGAACGTCATTCGAATGCTCACCCCACTTCATTAGAACCTGCAAACATTAGTAGATTGTCAGTAAATACGATTACTATAGTATTTGCTTTGCTATTCAAAGCAAACTCGGCACACGGCCTAAACGGCACGCAAAAAGCTTCAAAGTTTACAAAATGACAGTCTCCAAAGAAAAGTCTCACGCCAGAATAAATAGAAGAGATTTAAAGGTGTTTGCAGAGACAGGAAACCAGGAAGTTATTTTACGCTTTGATAGACGGCGCAAAAATGAGGGATAACAATGCCAGCGAAGAAACATGCCCCATAAAATCGAATAGAGTTCCTCAAGTTATTTCACTTAATCTTTTGAGGTCTCAAATTGCAAATGTCAAGCGCGAAGCGTAATGCTTTGACAAGATGCTGAATATTTCAGGACAAATAGAGCCGCCTCATTACACGCGACGTGTTCATTTCATTAATGAAAGTCAGAGCAGAGAAATTAAAATACTTCACGCATAGAAATAAGCTTGGCACCTTGAGTGGTTGTTCGTTGGGTGCCAAGAGACGCTCGCTATTCCTCCATCTCTCAATCAGCGTGAATCTTCCAGTCTTTCCGGTGGCATGGGCAAGGGCAAACACAACGTCCTGAAATGAATTAGTAAAACAGAGTTAGTTCACCTTTCACAAGAAGGGCGACCAAGGAAAAATCTTAATTAAAACATTGCTTTCGTCCATTTCATCTCTTATCGCTCAGAATCAGAACTCGAATTTAGCATGCGTAATTATTGTTTTTGACTGATTTGTTAATCTAAAACAAAACAGCAGAAGCAAGTAGTACCTACTACTATAAAAAATCCCATTGTTTTGTAAAGTCGGTTTAAACACGTTTAACGTATCTACCTAAGACATTAATCAAGAATAAGACAAGCATTATTTCCTAAAAATAACAGCTGCGAAAAACTGCGAATACAAGACGCCAAAGTGGATCTCCTGTCTGGCAAAATTTCAAGCTTTTTGACGAGGAGAATAGAGAGAATTCATCCATGCATTTAAATTATTCTTTGTGAAATCAAGCTCACAATCGTGTTCCGTTTAAAATTATTAAGCACTTATTGCGTGAAGAGGAGACGTAATTGTGTGCCATTTGATGAAATAGGAAACAGGTATTATTGGCAATTAGAACTGAAACGATTCCTAATCGATATTTGATCCCTCATACTCATCTTCACAATAAATACAATCAGGAAAACGAGAATGCAACTGGCCAGTACAGTCGCAACTCGCAACGGTACTAAATTACACACTTCGTAGTCCGTTCACCGGTCTATAATCTTGAATTTGCACATTATTATGGATAAACTCAGAATGGAAGTAAAACTATCTCACGTCAAAAGAGAACTCTGTGATGATGAGTGGCAAGGTATATTAACTCGTCTCGTCGCAAAACCTAATGTGCTTACATAAATTAATTTAATGGCCTGCAAACCATTCAGGGCTATAACGCATGATGGTACTCGGTAGTCTAAAGTGAGACAGAGACAAGTTCTGCGTTTGCTCCACCGGAGGGTCCGATTCACATAGCTGCGTCTGTCTACAAAATGCATATAAGGAATAACATAAAATACAACAATGCATCTTGTTGCTATCAAGCATCGATCTGATGTGTATGAATTAACGGGTCTTACACATTATTCTCTTGGCTAACAATTGACATGACTCGTCTTCCTTTTACCAATAAGGCAAACTAGAATTAGCTGAAAAGCTTAAATTTCACCTTGCTAACATCTTCCTTCCAACTGATCACAATAATTCAAACAGTCAAAAAGAAAAACTCGAGTCACACAAAATTGCCAATTCTCAGTTTGTTTGTCCACGATTTGTTCATTTACGCAGTACTCCCTAAAGCGAACTCCTAAATTTTCAAGGCTCTTCAAACCATAAAATGTTTTGAGTAAATAATGGAAATGTGAGAGCAAATTCCTTGCATGTCAGTCCATAAAAAGGGACTTCGCCTCTGAAAAATTGATTTACAGAGACATTAATGTCATAACTTAATTATACAAATCTCAAATCTTTTCTACCAGTTCTTCTCACAACATTAAAAAAATAATTAACAGTTAGACTCACTTTCAAGACTAAACTAACTAAGAATTTTTTCCCAAATATGAAAATCTTCACGATTTGTAGCCTGAACAACCGGCTTGATCACGACGTCGCTCAAGTGCAATTCAAATTCAGAATTCAAGTTTCTTGTCAGTCCTTTCCTAAGTTTGAGTCGAGTAAAGGGTACACGGTACTAGAGGTACGCCGAAGAATTTACCAATTATGCGAAGGAATGCCAAGACTAACAGGACATGAGCCCAAAACAAATTCTAAAAATAAGGACGTCGTCCCTCAAATTCTTCTCGGGAAAGGAGCAATTTCATTTTTATCTTGTTTATGCCCCAAATCCGAGCAATAGGTAATTGCAATAACGAAAATGGTCATTTCGCTGCACATTTATGAGTTCCTCGTATTATTGAAAAGAGGATTTACCTGACAAGTTGTTTTCTCATTGACGCCACAAACGATCCGCTGAATTCCTTCAACCCAAACTTTGAGTTCCATGATGAACAAAAAAATCTGTGAACAGGAGAAGGCACAAGGGCTTGTGGCCTGTCAAATAATCCTTCTCAAAAATCACTCCACTTTACACTGCACAGCTGGGCTTGTCATTGTAAGCGTGACGGTAATGAAGAACTAGTATTGAGGGGCAGGCTGTATCAGGTTCCACGTTTGATAAACAAATCTGGCAGTAGACACTACAACTGCAGAACTTCTTCAGTGAGAGTTAGCCCATTTCAATCAAAATCAAGTCAATGCTGATGTGAGTATTCATAATAAATGTAACTGGGCTGTGTAAGATGTCTTTCACTTCTTTGAGTCGCGGCCGCTTCATTCTCTTCGGACGTAATCACTGTCGGGTTTCTAATTTCTGTAAAGAAAGGAACAAATAATAGAGTTACTGTGATGAACATTGGAAAAAAGATTGTCATAAGAATATAATGACTCCAGTCACCACCACGATTCTTAGCTTTGGCGTCGCATTTAATCGAGGCTACTGAACTGTTGAACCAAATCATCGAAACCAGTATTACACTGATGTTCACACTAAGTCCGCGATAAATAAATAGTAAAATAGGCTAAGATAGAAATGTAAACAGCTGCACAGTCACCTGTCATTTTTAAAGGCCATTTTACTATTACATGGTACTTTTAACCCGTTATAATGACTACCTGTCCTCCAAATCAATTTCGAATTAAAATGAAAGCTATCTTACCTTTAAGGAATTACTTTGAGCATAAAAGTAATCATGATATTTTCTGGGTTTCGTTTGTATTTCTTATGTTATAGTCAATAGTAAATTGTGTCACCATTTTATAAAAGGAAAAACACAGCTTTTATAAGAAGCTTGAAACTATTGAATTTTAAATTCTGGGCTTCAAACCACGAATAGCATATAAATATACGAGAATTACGTCATCGCTTCGGGCGCTTCGATTTATAAGATTTTGCTCATTGTCAGCACAAAATCAAACAAAAAATAAACCTTAGTCAACAAAGAATTATGTCTTGCTTGCAGTGAGGGTGAGTTTGTAAAAATAGACGCTTGACATGACGCCTTCCTCTCAACTCATTTCATTTTACTACACATTTCAGTAACTTCCTGCCAGTCACCAGTTCAGGTTCAGGCTTCCCTTACAGTTTAAACTCGTAACCGGCAAAACGAGATGCAGATCTAATGGAAGGGTAACACCGTAGGCCAAAAATAAAATGCACCAAAAAACTTGATGGTCTCCGTCTCCTGTCTTGTCTGGTCTAGGGTGGATTGCCTTTACACAGCAGCTTAACTGATTGAAGCACATGTGGACGTTGAAAATTGAGAGAATAGTTTGGATTTTGGATCCGAGTCAAATGAAAAGAAAGTTAGACGTACTCCTTGCCCTTCTTCAATATTTTCAAGATCATCTGTCCCTTTAAACCCGTAATACTTTTACTATGAGGTAGACTAGACGAATCATCAGGATTGATTGCTTGGGCTAGGCGTTAATGTGGCCATAATCCCATTTCGGGTTTCGGTTCAATTGTAAATCGCGTTTATTTAAACACAATTCCCCAATGATTTCAATGACGCAAATGCTTGATGATGTGCAGTGCAATAAAATATGTTTCTTGTACATACAGTATTCTAGCTCAGCGTCGCACAAAACAGAAAATTTATGATAGTAGTTTCGGTAGTGAGAAAATTGTAAATACGGGCGTTATTTTTACTTATACCGCAGAAACCTTGTTTATGCCAAAATTTTCGATTCGAACACAAGAAAAATGCTCCACCGGCTTAAGATAATCAAACGATCTTTGGAATAAAAAACCTCAAGAACAGCCTCACACACATCTCAACACTGATTCTTATCTTGGACATTTACCTATCCCTAATATCAAATTCAGACTGTTAAAAAACTGTTCGTGATATTTGACAGGGACAGGAGCAATAAAGTGCAATTCGCAATTGTAAAGAATCAAGAACGAAAGAAGACGCTATAGCCTATATCTAATGCTTCGTAGAGATGACAGAACAGAGGGATTATCACACGGGAAGACCAAAGCAAAGCCTCAGCCAGTAACGCAACCAGTCCGTCCCTCATTTGCCATTATCTTTTCTGTAAACGTCAGAGCAGATCAGGACTGCAATCTCTGAGGATAAAAATTCCTTTTATTCATGCAATTAAACTTGATGGGCTTCTCCTTCACCTCCATAAAGCGTCCCTAAAGTGTCACACTTTAATTGGACTTGCCTTCTTCCAACTTGTTGCAATTATTTCCCTCTCTTCATTCCAAAGATCTCTTAGGGCCGGTCTCACTCAAGTCAACTGAACTACATTTCGCCTGCACGTTACACGTCCGGCTTTAATATACTGAAGCACATGAGCCTTGTCGAACCGCATTCCTTCCTCAACATCAATTAAACTATTACAACCAATTAATGATAAGGAGAGACACAATCAAAGTTCCAAGCAATAACCAAAGCATGGGCTTGCTAACTCTTTATATATCAGATTCGCACAATTAATTCAACTCGTGGTGGAAACAGATAAATACCTGCTAACACGAACTCAGAAACATTGAACATTACACCGATAACAATTCCATTTTTCCCACGGAATCACAACCATGACGTGACATGACACTCACTCAAAAACTCAATGCCTTGCCACTGCCACCTTGTTGTGTTGATGGACACAAATTGGACAATACAAACAAACAACGAAATATCCCAGCAAAATAACTCAAAAAAAAATCTTGGGAAAACAAGCAAAATTCAACACTAAAACTGCTGTTGAAATGTAAATCCTTTTGCACGCACGTTGAGAAGCTCGGAAATACGTTAGTCTGAGCCGAGAGTCCTTCTGACAGTTTGAAGCTCGATCTTACAACTGAAGAACAGAGCTCAAGTCAAGACTTAAGCCTCGTACTAACAAAGCCCACTCATGATGAGGGTTTTTTAGAAACACTTCTTAAGTTTACCTCACAGTCCGACTGTAAAAGAGCAAACCCCTTATGAAGAAGATGCTGGCTGGCTGATGATGGTCATGATTACATGTGAGTCTGCATGTGTGTGGATGAGCCATTTATTCCTTCTTATGAAGTCTAACTGCTAACTGTACTTCATCTTCAGAGCACGAAGACGAATAGGAAGAAAAAAAGAATGCCAAACAAACTTTGCAAGTTCAAAGAGCTCCAGGCGACTCCTGGGACACTTGCATACGCTCAAAGTTTTGTGAGATGCAACTCCATTTGTCGTAGTTTGTACCTTAGCACCAGTTGTCTGTTCAGATTCAATTGAACAATCACAAATCACAATTGCTTTTTTCCTTGTTCGATTTGACCTAAAGGTTGGACCAAATGGCTTCTGGTTCTTGGTCATCAAATACGAAATGAATACAATACTTAAAATATTATGGATGTCATGAAAGTAAGAACATAAATGCTAGAGTAGGCTGACATTTCTCGCTCGAGGACAGGTAGGCTACGCTAAGGCTAGGTAGCAGCCTGACATTTAAATTATTTAGCAAACCGAAGTCATAAAATGAAAAACATCAGCACTTTTTGTACCAATTAACCGCGACTTATCTAAGATTGCATTAACAACGAGAAGCAGGGTATAAGCATTTAAGACACATTGCAGATGCAGATCCTGACTCCTTGAGTTCACAAAGTACAGAACTAATCTCCGTTTAGTGCAGTTTGCAGTGCATTCCACACACTTGTTAATACCCATCGGCAAAAAATTAAAACAAGCACTCCTCTGCATACAAAAAAGGATTTTCGGATTTGGCATTTAGCATAATAAGAGAAATACTGTGGAATTTAAATAGCTTATCAGTATCACAGATTTGAAATCTTTAAACTGCTCTCCCTAGGATTGCATATTTAAGCACATAAGCTAGTCATGCTTCAACTTCAACGTTACTGTGAGTGAAGACTCTCCGAAACGCTGCTGATTAATATTCACAGGATAAGTCAAGCACATGCTTCCTGCAGTGCCGTTTAATTCATTATAATAATAATGCTCCAGGTCTGGCTCAGCAACTTTTCATCTCTTCAATTTGAGACAATCCCTTATCCCCGTCAAACCTCCATCTTTGGAATAATACATCTTCCCAATCTCCATTCTGTTCGGCGGCTGCTCAGCTCCGATATGCCTCAACGATTCAACAAAGGTCGTAAATTTGGAAACTTAATAGAATTCGTCTCAAGGCCCAGGCCCAGAGATGCTCAACGTATGCCAGCGCCAGCAGCCGATTCAATTACATACTAGACAGACACGGTGGCTGTTGTTCTTGGCAAAACTAAAGCATCAAACCGATGAAAGTCAAAACCAAGTGCAAATACTACTTCATGAAAATACTCTGACATGGGTCGCCATTATTGCCATACTCCCTCAACCTCTCCTGACTACAGAATGTTTATGGCATTTTGCGAACCTGAAGAGAAACTACTTGAACCTGCCTCATAAAAATAGCCATATAAATTAAGTTCGTCGCCACTTGTTCATTCCTTGGCTCCAGGCTTTTTCAACTGCGCAAAAGACTTGGAACTTAAGCTGGTACACGGATGCGTGTCCAACCAAAGCTCGAAGCAAGCGGTGAAATTCGAGGGTTGCGTCAAAGCAAAGAACTTAGATTTGGTTTCAGGTGCACAACCATGGATAATTAATTTTCATGGTTTTATGCATTATGCATTTGAAATCAGCCAGGTGATGGAGACTCATAAAATTCAATCGCGTCTAGCATCTTCAAAATCATAAAGTTCGATTATTTTCAGGGTTCAAACCTAAATAATTCATAATAGAACTGCCCTTGTAATTACAAGAAATCAGAAGCTTCCAGAGGGTGCGATATGCACAAAGCTGAGAAGACGCTGCAGCAGTTGCGGTTGATAGATACGCTATTCGCTTAAGCCACGTACCGGTAATCAGTAATCCGCCATTTCAAACAACCGTTTGGTAACTGATACATAATATGATACCTATCCTATCACCAATTTCAAATACGAAAAACCCCATAATAATGGTATTTTCATCGGACCTCGAACCTGTAAATAAATGGTTATTCATATTCTAGTCCACATATGAAGATCAAGTAAAGCCGCACGGAACGGAAGACCTATCCACGGCTTACTTCTACATTTTACAGCCCTAACAGCGCCCAGGCCTGACTGCCTCTCATGATCATCAATAATAATAAAATTATCATTTCGCCAAGCCGTATCTGTTGCCTTGCCGGTACAGCAAGACCGTAACCCTCACTCATACACACCCTCGAGATGAAAATAAAAATAAGCGCGTGCAGAACTTCGTATCTTAAAAATTGTATAATAATACAACTCGGCACGACACCACAATTAAACTATAAAAATCCGCTACGAAGCTCATTTCTTAAGCTTATTGTCCATTGTCTCGCATTGTCTCACCTCTGTTCATCCATTAGGTAAGAAAACTCCTCTTCCTCCCATGTGCTGTGCACTGNAGAAAACTCCTCTTCCTCCCATGTGCTGTGCACTGTGCTGTAACGTAACACTGGGAAAACAGCACTTATCTAATCTATCAGTCCGTCGTCGTCAGAAGTCAGAATAAACCCCTATTCTTCCTACCTAGCCAACCAAGCCAAAATTTGACAACGCCAGAATCCAGAATCTCATATTCACACAGATTTGTATTATTCACCAAGATTAGAAAATTATGCCAGAGTTTCAAAGTTACACGTTACATCAACCGGTACATCAAATGAGATTACCTTCAAATAATAGGACAACACTGAGGCGAAATAGCTTCTGACACTGACACTTCTTACTATGCACAGTGTGCAAAACTAACTGCTACACGACGCACAGTTTTATGGTAATCAACCCAGGCTTTAAAGGCCAGCTTTTCCTTCCTACTACAGGCAATGGCAATTGCCAACTTTGAAACTACAAAACAAACAAGATGAATTGGTCGTCCATTCGAATTAAGTAAAATCAAGTCACTGACCATTGACAGGCTGTCAAATGTCATAAAATAAAAAGCTTATGTCAATTATAGGTGAAGGCGAGTAGAAAGAGGTGAGGTACACCGTCGGAACGCGCTAATATTCTAGTTTTTCAACTATACAGTCATAGTTCATTCATAGTCATCCTCATTAGTCATTTCATTGGAAAGGACAGTACGTCCATAAATGCAGAATATTCTTTAACTTGAATCACGAAATGCGAAAGGTGTAAATACTTCAAGATGAGCAAACTGTACAAAAACGTTGATGTATGCTTCCGTTATCAGTTCGAGTCTAAACAGAATTAGAAGTGAACTTACGCATATCGGTGTCCGATCCCATTAATGAACCACCACTACTATTGATTCGACAGAGTTTCGAGTGAATTCAACAGTTCAGAAACTCATTAATTACACCTACGCAAGGGAGGTGGGAAATGAGAAATGATTGACGAGACCACCCCCGAAACTTCCTCACAACAATAGAGCTCTTTATACGGCAACCTCCCCAACAATGCCAGAGACTTGAAAGTCTGCAACGATACTTGATCGGTTCGTTAAGTCCTGGGCTCAGATGACAAGCTCAGGTCAAACGCCACTGTTCTCATAAATATTACTGATTCTCCATTATTCTCCAAATACGTCAGAGAGTTCTTGGAATCAACGGTTTGTACTGGGCTTAATTGTCTGAGACAGGAACAGAGATCTTGACTTCCATCGCCAAAAACTACAAAAAGAATGACTCCAGAGAACTAGGCACCAAATGGCGACAGCAGACTCTTCAACTTTAAGACGAGTTTGAAAATAAAGCAGTCTACGCCCACTCGAAACTTCAACTTGATCGAGGAAGAAGTCAGTAATTGAGTGTAACAACAGGAAGGTAGGATGTAATGTGGGATGTAGGCAGCAGTCATGGGAGCAATAGGTTTAACTCAGCACCAGGACCAGGGGCTCCAAAAACTGCACTTCCAAACAAACCCCTAACTAAACTTCGAATTACAAGGATTACCTGAATTGTATTTTATAATACAAGATACATTTCCTATTACAACAGTATTATAACAGTACAAAACCAATGTTAG
>VNWX01000190.1:0-27958 GCA_009869905.1 Ceratophysella communis
AGCTCAAATAGGACAATCGGGCATCCAACGACTACTTCAAGGACAGCTGAGCAACCCGGAAAATTGAAACAATAAGGTCAAATATGGGGTGGAGCAGTGATACCTATTGGAAAACAGTACGCATGCGAACATGTGTATGTGTAGTAAAGCTAAAATTTTTGTAAATTGAATTCGTACAGCAATTACTAATCAATACGCACACTCGAAAAAGTAGACCGAAGAAATACGCTGTGAAGAATTACAAACGCCCAATGCGTCTCAGTAAAATCATTTAAAGTATTGAAATTTTATTCCTAATTATAGTTGTAATTATTAGAAAGTAACCTAACACACCGCAGAGTCACACTCCACTTTTGCGTTAGCGCAGATACAGCTCTTACATCCATCCATAAAACGTTCCCCTGAGCCGTAGGAAATATCTTTGTAGCGGCAATTTTCTGAAAACATATTAAAACCAGTTGATCAGCCGAACAATGGTTATCCAACAATTTATTTCGATAAATTGATGGAATAAAAAATATTTAAAAATTAGAATTAAAAATGAATGATTTCTCATATTCTTACGATTTTCACAGGCGATGAACGAGCAGCTATACTGTCCATCGGAACAAGTACAAGGACTGCAGTCTTTTAAGAATTTTTCGCCATCCTTGTATTCCTTGCCATCAAATTCGCAACTAGCACGTGCAGGTACTGTAATAAAAAGTTTTTTTTAAACAAACGTTCTGCAGCAATATTTTGACAACGTGAATTGCCTTAAATTTTTAAATAGTTGAAGTGATTCTTACGTGTGTTAGATGAAATTTCTCCAAATTCAAGAAGCAAGATTAACAAGAAGGCAAAAAACTTGAAAAAGCTACGAGCGCGGAACATGGTTAAATTCGGAAAATTTACAAATAATTTCGAAAGAGGCATTCGAAGGATAAGTTGGTTTGATAACTTGCTTACACGAGTACTTCTATTCTATAGGTTAAAAGACAGAATTAAAGTTTTAAGTCAAGGTAAAACGAATCAATGTTTATTACATAGTTCAATGTGTAGTGCGTAATAAACCTTGTTAGAAAAAACATATTTAGAGCAAACAGGACAAATCAGAAGTACTTCGAGGAGCTTTCAAGATTTGCATTTAACGACGTGGCAGCGGTGTGAATTCAAATACTGGTAAAAACAATTGCAGCGGCATCGTTACTCCTCAGGTATTGTCAATAGAAATTTCTGCATAACACGAGTTGTTCCAGCTGTAATAAAAATTTGGTAGGTAATGGAATTGAGACGCCACAAAACGTAAGGTAAAAAGATTAGCATTAAAATGCCCTTATATTCTAGCGACAACCTTCAAAAATTTGTAAAAGAATAGAAGTTTAAAACGCAGGAATTACTTTAGTTGTGCTACTAGTACACTTAAAATTAGCGATTATTCGCTACACAGCCAATCACATTTTCAAATATTATGAGCTGTGCAAAAGAATGCCAGACGTATAGGGATAAATGTAAAGCCTAACTAGACTGAGGTACTTACCACTAATTCGCGCTAGCCAACCCTCGCCGTTGTGGATTCTTATAAACAGAAAATAGACAGGAAGCCCAGATAGCACAATCGCGCATCCAACGACGGCTTCAAGCGCCGCTCGGTAGAGCGGTAGAGCAAACAGAAAAATTGAAATAATAAGGTAAAATATTGGGTAGACCAGTGATACCTGTTGGATAAAAGCAGGCATGCAAAAATAGTTAATGATGTCTAGCGACTAGATAACTCAATTACATAGTCTTTCCTACCAACCTTAATAGGTCGCGGTAAATCGGGTTTCTTCCAACGTAGAAATAACAAGGCAGATACCACGCCAACTGCGACAACGCTATACATAAATCCAGCATAGTTGATTAGGCCATAAATATTCGTTGTAGACAGATACAGGAGAGATAAGATGCCCTATGATTATCAAGGTATTCAATGACTCATTCACAGAAACCGTTCAACTCGTGCATCGAAATTTATAAAATATTTATTCATTTTACCATGAATATTAATGCAGGCATTGGGGTTAGGCGTCGAGTTTGTACATGTGCAAGCAGTTCTGGAAAATGACCATTCCTTGCTCCGACAAATAAAACACTGTTACCAAATAAGCACACCGTTAAACCAAGGAAATGATTAGGCTGCCATTATTTGGTAATTAAATCTGTGTACCGAGAAAAGGGCATGATATTAATTCCAAGACCGCCAAATGTGGAAATGGCAACAAAAATAGGAATGATCCAGGTAGCTACTCCAAGTGTACGGTCTCCAAACGTCTGCAAAATATTTGTCCATCGATCAATAAAGCATTAATTATTGAACGAATACGCTAATAGTAATGAATGAGACTTCATACCACAGCGACAGCTTCAGAGTCCAGAATTTCTTGTGGGGTCAACATAGTAAAATATGCAATGTTTGCCAAGACATACGTAACAATTACTATTACGACTGAAGTGTAAATGGCTCGTGGAAGATTCCTATAGGAGGTACAGGAATTGAAGAAAAATATTTGCACTGTGGGCAGACAAAAGACTAATACCTATTTGGATTTTTGACTTCTTCCGTCATACAATTTAAAGTATTCGCTCCGCCATAAGCATATATTCCGGAATAGAATGCTAATGCAATGTTTCCCGGGTCTGTGTTGGTATCCTTGAATGGGGAAGACAGGTTAGCAGTGTATCCTGAAAACAAGTGGAAATTTTGTCAATATTATTGTTTGCATTCTAGAATTATGTTTTTATTCTTACCTTGAGCAATTTTCACAATGCCTGTAATTATAATTAGAGCAAGAACGGTCAATTTAGCAAATGTAAAAACATTCTGGATTTTGGCTGCCCCACTTACATCGTAGCAGTTCAACGCTATAAGAAAACAAATTGCAACAGCAGCTAATAGCCGAAGTGCAGGGTCTGGAAGTTGGCAGTCTGGAAAGAAAGGCTGAATAGAATACTGGGCAAATGATATGGCCAAAATCGCGTTGTTGCAGGGGCTGCCAAAACAAAAGGTGTGTTTTCTGTTAATTAGCTGATATCATGAAAAACATAATCGTGCGTAATCAAATCCAAGTTGCGTGTTTTACACGCTAAAGGATTGTAATTGAAGTTGTAGATATGCTAGCGTGCGATGCAAATCAAACAAATTTATGCAACACCTCAGATACACATTTTACTCATGCATGCATGCGACGCATTGTTTATGCGGACTTACATGAAAATCATGATGGACGCCCATAGGAAAAGAAATGCCGGAATAGAACCAAAAGCTTCGTAGAGGTATTGGTAATCACCACCTGAACTCGGAAGTGAAGTTCCTAGCTCAGTGTAACAAATGGCTCCTATTAGAGAAACTAATCCAGATGCCACCCATATTATTAGCGAGAGCCCAACTGAGCCCGCTGATTCAACTATTCCTTTGGGAGAGATGAAGATCCCTGTCAAAGACAAGATTTACTTCGTTTCGTTCAAACTTCAAACAAGTACAAATAAGATTACAATTCAGTAGAGAGACTTACCGGAACCAACTATTGCTCCTACTGTCATGGCAGTCCCCTCCAGTAATCCAATTTTTCTTTCCAAACGAACCAGTAGGTTATTGCCTTCGTTGACCGGATCACCACTTCGACTGACAGGGTTCGGGATGCCATTACTGTTAGGTCGTCTGGTCGTGGCTTTAGTTTCCATTATTGGAAAAATAATTGCTGTAAGAAATTTCTGAAATAAACAAATTTTGTTAAATTTGGACACGTATTTGTTTCACAGATTTATTATCCATTTGCTATGATAATCATCATCATAAAGTACTTACCTAGATCTCTTATATGAGGCGGGTCTTCTAGTTATATTGAAATTGTTAATATAACAGCTACAAAAGGTTTCCATACATCGGGAAAATACACTAATTAATATGCCCAACCACGGAACTCGCTGGCGCCTGTCGTGTGTAGATTTAGATAACAGTAAATAGTTACTAATGAAATATTGATTTAGTCCAGAAACGAATCTTGTAGTACTACAGGTACAAGTTACAAGATCGAAAACTTGTTGGCTTTTTTGTAGATAAACAGTTAAAACTAATTGAAAAACTGAACAAATTACCTAAGAATCAGTAATTATCTGACAGCTAAAAGTTTCAAAAATTCTATGGCTTTACCTTTGAAATATTATTCAGTAAACAGAAGGTGTGTTCATCTACCGAAACGCTTCGAAATATTGGTACCAAGTCGTATCAGTGCAAAACAAAATTTTCTTTGACGGGTAGAGCATTTGTAAAAATCACTTTCTAATGAAAGTGCTCGCGATCAAAATAACGGGGTAACCGACTTGGAATCGGAACGACGCCGCTACAACGACATCGTAAACTAAATAATTTTGCTGAAATCGAGAGTTTTAAAATTTCATAATGGAAAAAAGATGCTAAGAAATTTCGGTCTTACGATCACCCCAAAGCCAAAACCGTCTATAAGTTACGATTAGCACGGAAGATTTTTTGAATAATACAGTAAAATATTGATTAAAAAAATCGGAAGCAGCGTGAACTCGTATACTGTTGCTAAATTACAATATAATAGTGTTCCTAGAACCCATCCTCCACACAGATTTGAAATGGATCATGTGGCTAGAATATGGCCGTACAATCAAATGCATATTAAATTAATCATCACGTCCTGAACTTGTCAATAATCAGTTCCTGCGTATAAGTAGTCAGTTTCAGTGATCAGTGATTATTGTACATACATGTGCTTCGTGTGTGAACATCCGCGTCAAAGTATCCAATCCAAACGCCACCATTATCTCTCAATATTTACTGCGGCTTACGTTTACATGTGGTTAAGAGCACGCAGCTCAATAGCAGTTTCATGTTCAGTTGCGGTTGAACTGGGACAGCTACAGAAAATATTATCATTATATAAAGTCATTTATTGGTGTTATCAGGTAGATAACGAGCAATAGTATCAGAAGCATGAGCAGAGCTTTAGTATTGTTTAGAAAAATATTTAGTGTAACGTAGTATTCAAATCTTCAAAATGCCGTGTGAGTGGGCAATGCGTACTTTATTAATTGGGATTGGGAGCTTTCATTTTCATCTGAATTAAATTAAAGGCGAAAGTTGTTGTGAGAATTTGATAAAGATGAAGCATCCTTGTATGTAGCACTGCACCACATGCTGGCTTAGAAAGTGAGAGTTGCTCTTGAACTTGACCGTCGACTATCAATGCATTGTGACTCCGGTTTGCTCAACTTCATACGTTAACGTTAGTACCGCACTGCATCAAAAATGTGGATATGGGCACCTACGCCAAAAAACCAACAATCTTGAGAATCTGTCGAAATGGCATTGAACTAATGACCTCCTCTCAGGAAGTGAACAATTAAAAAGCCGTAAATTTATATCGAAGCCCTACGGCAGCCCGAATGCGTTTTTCTTTACGGCACTGCTTATTGTAAATTTGAGTTACATTATTATGCGATTTTTATTTCAGTAGCTGACGACCTAAAATTCATGAGTATGGGTTGATGGGAACAAATTATATGGCTGAGAACGGAAGCCCTGACTTTCGATGTGCACAAATGTAAGATTTTCTAAAAGATTTATGAGAAATGAAGGAAAGAGAAAGTGTTTAAATACAAGTTGTTCAAGTCCAACTCTGTTTTAGTGCAAATGCTCTGTAGTGCTTGATAGGCAGGTTTGCGGAAGCAAGTTTTATTCACTTGCAAACATGACACCCGGACAGTCGTCGCTCTTACGCTACCTCCTAGCGCTCTTTCTATTCATCTCCATGACGGATGGAGCTGGGATTCTATCAGATAAAACAACAAAAGCTAACAAGATCAAGTAAGCCAGTCTCTCTATTATTCTATTCTCATATTTCCATCTGTATTTCTGGAGATTTATACGCGAAATACGTCGGAAGGAAGAATAAAGAGCCTAATATTTCAACTTCCGAGGTAGATAACCGGTTCATGTCAGAAATATTGTTTTATGTCAAATATGTAAGGCGTGTTAGAATCTGGAAACAAAAGTGTGGGCGAATGCACTCTCGGAGAAAATTGTTTCTTGAGTGAAGTCTACAGGTTCTAGCGTTCTAAGAACTGTAGGCTCACAAAGTTCTTGAAGTGCATTGACGTCGAAACTTGGGTAACTTGCTCAGGCGTGAAATCCATAACGGGACAATTGATATGCCACATTTTGACACCGTTACGCAATAAAAGTAAAATTTATCGGTGATCGGAATCGGATTCAAAGCTTTAATTTGATCTTAATTTCTGCATTTGCACGCCATTGCGTTCAAATTTCTTTACTGTATTGGTACGAATTGTCTAATATTTTAATTTGGCGTTTTTGGTATTTTCTAGTTCACACGTTGAATTCATAGCCTATATTCTGTGTTTTCAGAGAAGAACTGTGTCCGGAGCTGAGTGGTTCAAGTAGGTACACACTTTGGGCGACAAGATATGACAACACTACAGAAAAGTGCTACATGACGGGTCAGAAGGGCCCTTGTGGAAACAACATGATTTTCTACTCCAGTGGCCAACGACTCGGTCTACGGCGAGTGTGATTGCAACTACGATATTGAATGTCGGAGTCTGATCTACAGCTCGGTCTACGACGAGTGCTTCTTTGCCTATGAACAAGTTAGTGGGAGCCGAGCATTTCGCTCATTATTCACCCTCGAGAATCAAGTGTCGCCAGATCAAGTAGCCATTGTTATAAAATATGCATGTAGAGCGATGAAACCACGTAGTGTTAGTTCAGTCAGACGTTCACGGCCATTTTACATTGCGTAACGTTATACGATGATCAACCTCAAACTCCGAGGATTCTCCTATCTCGCTTCGAATATCTCAAATTTCAGTTTGCGGGCGAGACTCTTGCATACAAATGAATCTCATTATGCTACTTATACGTGTCCAGGCATCGGATTCGGCCTTCGATGCACGAGCAGGATACGGGCACCGCGATTTAAGCTACATTCGCTGTCTGTTTTCGGTAGACATAAACGCCGCTCATCGAAATAATTTACTCAAAACCGCTAGCATTTTGTCTCATTAAGGGTTCGAGAACATGACTTGAAAATTTGTGCACATTATTGTTTTTACATTTTCGAAATTAAACTGCCACTTATGCCCGTGTTAGAATTTAGAGTGGTGCGACCAGTCTCTAAATGATTTGTAACTTTTAAAACAGGGTCACTGTAACGATGGCTATTGGCTTGTTGCCGATAAGGACGGAAAGCCGCAGTGTGAAAGGAACTTGTGCCGTCCTCCACCCAAGTACTCCCTAAAGTACCAGTGGGCCCTTTATAAGGGACGCTGCGAGCGACTCAATCAGCCGCTTCATGATTGCAAGCCCGATGAACACTTGTGGATCCCGAAAGGAAACCGTTACCCGGAGTGCGGAAAGTCCGAGTGCAAGCCATCGCACTCCTTCATCCCCGAACTCGTCTGCGAACTCGGAAGTAAGCTCTTCCACGAAGGGCGGTGCTCAAGGAGAAGAGGAATTTGAAGTGCCACTTCTCTACACTACTAGCGTCTTATTTATCACAAATATAGCCTGAAGCGTTATTTTTAGAATACGTTCATTGTTACTTGTTGGGTTTACCATTCTGTTGATAATATTAATAAAATAATGATTAAAACGACGTTCATCGAGTGTTCCTCACTGTAAATTATTTTCGAGTCTTGAGTCCCGGAAAACACCTTGAGCATTTGTTACGTTGAACCTTAAACTTTTGACTGGTTTATTTGCAGGATTAAAATTTGAACAAAACAATGGAATTAACACAGGTTTAAATATCAGCGAAGCTAATGGTAAAAACTAAGAATCTATTTATAGATACTCGTTAAGGCTCTACGTGACGCTTCATGTCAGAAATGAGAGTTTAAATTTAGATTATAATACACATAGGACGATCCGAACGCTGAGGTGAGATTTACAAGAAAATTAAAGTTATTTAATAGCTATTCATTTCATTGCATTTTTAAATTCACTGATCCATATCGCTCATGCTCATACGAAGCTTTGCAAAGTCTTCGAAAATGATATTTCCCTCATCATCATCATCCTTATTGTAGCAGAGGTTTTCGTAATTGGCTCGATCAATGGTCTTCATCCGTGTTAATTTATTCAAATTCTTATAGTCCGCCTCGCTCCCTGCCAAAAGTGACGAGTGTTAGCGTTTTACAAAGAAGCACAAAGTGAAAGCAGCTTGATTCTGATATAATTCTGCATAGAAGCTGAGCAGGGCAAGTATTATCAATTCAGATAGTTCTGTGCTTACCCGGAGATGGATGGACTAATTTGAAAGGCAAGTCAGCAGTGAGCTCGCCTCCCAAAGTCCCACAATTCACTTTGACGCGGAGCGAGTAGGAAACCACAAAGCCTATGGCATCGCTCGAATTCGCTGGCGTCATCGTGGAAGAAGCCAAATTGACATCTTCATCCTATTAGAGCCAATACAGAATATTACGTGATGCGACTTCAGCCATCGTCCATGTTCTCAGTCTCAGCAAAAGCGTTTTCTGACATCCAAGCACGAAATCACAAAGTCTATACTATTTGCATGAACAAACTAGACGGCAGTAAAAACCAGAGCAATTTCATTTCATATGCATAGGAACTAGGAAGCCATACGAATCGACAAAAAGCTGATACGAAGTTTTATGAGAATTTGTACACAAAACTGGGTCAGACATGAAAGCATGAAGTCAGACAAACTCAAAGCTGACTGATTATAATAAATCGAATTACCTTGAGATTCCCGTCTAGTGCAATGCCTCGCTTGTCTTTATTATTTGCTGCCGTTGGAACCAAACGAAATACTTTGGTCAGACTTGCTCCAGGAGTAATGGGACAGCCTTCTCGACTTTCTAAATGAGCCACAACTCGGGAAAACTGGGCATTGACCATAGTAACCTCGCAATGCTGGACAACCATAACCTGGACATAAAATTATGTAAATTTAGACATAGTTCCGGGAAAGATTTGATAATCGAAACTACACGCTATCACAGAAAATTTGAAAATGCTAGCCACTGTTCTTAGCATATCTTGCGTTTCCACGGCTAAAATAATTCTGCTGCTTAATTTTACAGACGCTAGTAAGAAAACAGGATTATGAAAACATACCTTGATATTTTTGACAGACTTCTTGCAGGTATTAGTGACAAATACATTAGCCCCAATTTCTTCTCCATGATAGTAAATGTCCCGATCAAGAGTTACTTCCACTGTCAATTTACCGGGCGAGAAGGTGAAGCTCTTATTGACCAAACTACTCGGCTGCTTCTTCCCACGCTCCAATTCTGCAAATTGAACTTTTCGGATTCGCAGTGAAACCGTTGACCTCTTATGACCTGGATCTTTGTCATTTTCGGCAATGAAAGTTTTCAATTCGTACTCAACTCCGAGAGGTTTTCCCATATCACTGTCAGCGGACTGCAGAGTAACGCTCGGTGGAGCCGTTTGCGGGATTTGGAAAATAAACGGGAATACATTGGCAGCGTCACCTAGTTTTTTGAGTAGTTTATCCTGGAGTGGAGTCGTAAGGGCTTTTTTATTCGCCGGTGGTATAATTTGGTCTTTAACGAGGCAGAGTGTTTTGCTAAACTTGAGACCCATGACTTCATCTTCTTCTCTGCCATATCTGAACGTTGTGTCCACCTAAAATGAATAGCAAAATGTTGAAACAATAGCATCTACAAGGTGTATATTTTTTACGAAATTTCATGCACTTTGTAGCAAGCATTATTTCGGTGATACTGGATTGATTTATAAGCTCTGCGTTGACCCCTGGAAGCTAAAGTTAGGGTCAAATAGGGTCACAAATTAAGCTTACCTCTCCATAAACTTTTCGATTTTGCAAGTAATCACTGTCAATAACAATGACTCCGTCCACGGGATCGACGACTCCATCACATCTGTCCACAAAGTCCCGTTTTCCCAAGTATACCGTTATCTTCCCTGCAGAGAAAAATCACAACAAAATAAAGAATGTGACAAGGTGTGGGAAGGGAAGGTCACCAGATCAGGTAGGGGGTGTGATTTATTTACTATAAATAGATGTAGAGAATTTAAGCAATTGCTTTGACGTGACCTACCATTTGGAGACGTCTTTTTGAAGACTTTCAGAGCCACTACCTGCATAGCAAGTAGGAATATTAATGGTATCATTGTTTAAGTTTTAAAAAATCCGCACAGAAGCCTAATTAAATCTGTACCACCCAAGCTCGTTTAGCGGTCTAGTGCACTTTCCCTGCTCCGCCTTATTTTATATGAATCCCCTAATTGGATTTTCTAGCACCTTCAAAAATATCTCTTTTCTCCTAAGCTTCTACCTAGCTAACACGTAGGGGCATTTACAAGGATTCTTACTGGAGCTTTGAGTCCTCCTAATAAAAGCACTAAATGTCACTGCGCATAAGAGTATTTGACAGAAAGCTATTTTCCACAGGTCACACGATTTCGGTGCGTCATAAATTAGCGCCTCTAATTGCATACAGGGGTTACAATATCGGAATAGCTTTTGTTTTGCTCTATCACCTATAGGATATTGAACCGTAATTATTTATATAAAAAAAAATTCAACATGCGCGATCTCAAATCCTTACTGATGACCATAAATATAAATGAGGCGAAACAGAAATGTACAAAAATAGATCCGTTACTGCGCTGTCAAAAAAATCTGGAATCAATAAGGATTTAACGCTGAAACTGGACTAATGGTAAAACAATATTCAAAATATATTGCTAGCGTTGTGGCTAAATGCTTCTAATACGATAAGCCCTGCACTACTGGTACGCACTGAAAAGCCTCCAAGTCAAGAAAGGATCGGTAAACATAATTGCGTATTAATCGGATGTATATTTATAGTTGGATATGTGCCACAAATCATGACTACTATGCTATATTGACTAGGATCATATCAACAATTATTTTGTCTTACGCAGCAGTAAATCGCAAGTAATCGTGTCATGCATTTAGATTCAATTATGCTTATTTTCAACACGGCGTGTTTTTTCTAGTTGGAGTATGCGCTGTGCGCTTTTTTGTGGTGTATCCGGTAATTTTCGCTTAGAATTTCGAAATCCATAGTAAGCCTATATTTTGTTTAAAGAAAAATGCGCTTCTAGATCAGAAATAGCAGTCATTATTCACATTATTGAATTTTTCTTATAATAATACCAGCAATAATTTAACTGTTATCTGGCTCATAGAGCTATATGCTATTTACGTAGGTACTTGCAAATTTGAGATTGAAAACTTTTGCTCCAACAAAGAATTCCGAACGGCTTGCGTGACCAAACAACATATCCCAATTTGATACAATGTAATACAAGCTAATATTTTAGATTTTGTGTAGTTTAATGTCGAGAAAAAAAAATATTTCAAAGTCGGCACCGGCTCCAACTTCGTGCAGATGCTCATTTTCCCTGAAGGCACTAAAAATTAACAATGACGAGGGTTAATACACCTAAAAGGACGCTGGTACAGAAATAATGGTTCGATGCTTGTTGACCAGGTCACCATCGAATTCCGAACCCTGCCTGTAGGACAATTGACAATACGAAAGATTCTGTCACAATGAGACTATCGGAATGAGTGCCACACCTATGTAGATAAAGTTTATAAAAGATTACAAAGATCCCAGTTTCCACTTCATTGCCATGTATAGCGTCTTCCGGGAGCAATTGAAACAAAATGGAGCATAGAAACTATTTAGAGCTCTTAAAAACGCTAATAAGCTTAGAAATCATTTTATTCGGTATTTGCTCTTCTACCCTTGGATTGAAATTGGAAAGAAATAGTATTTCTGAGTCGAAAAATAGCCGGTCTTCGAAATGTGAGTCAATTATTGTAAGCCAGTTTTTTACTAAGAAAATCTAATCTAATTTTTATTCCAGTTTTTCCATTATTCTCAATCGTGCGAGTTACGAACTACGTTTGCTTGCCGGAAATTCCAGACGCAACCGGAACATGCTTTACAAAGTAAGCCTAAAACGTCAATCAGCCATTAGATTAGACTTAAGATATTCTGATAGTAATTAGCTCCTAAGCTTCTAAAAATTGTTCATCTAAATTTGCACGGTTTATTTTATTTTTTATACTAGAGCCCAATGCAACAATGCTGGAGGCGTGGCCAGTGGCAGTTGTGCCAACGGCTTCGGTGTGTGTTGCGTAGGTAAATCGATGATTACCATAATTCCTGTTTCCTATGAATTGTGTATAGTTCAAATATAAACCGTTAATTAATTCCGAATTGCTAATTTTTGATTGGAAATTTAGTAACGGCAACGTGTGAAGCTGTTGTTACGCAGAACAACACGAATTTCCGAAACAGAGATTGGCCATCGGCATTCAACCCTTCCGGACTGGAGATTTGCAATATCAGAGTTCAGAAAGTATTTGCTTTGCGAGTTTAATTGATTTGTCCAATAGGGCATTATATCGTTATCTATAACTCTAGCCGGCTGGAAATGTTTGTCAACTGCGTCTTGACTTCACGTCAATGGAGCTCTCTGCGGCTGATGCGGAAGGACAGTGTATGACCGATAGATTGAGCATTAATGGCGTGACTTCTGCGCCAACAAACTTGTGCGGAGTACTCACAGGGCAGCACAGTAAATTTTCTCTCCATTTTAAATTATTATCAGTGCTGTACTGATTATACATTTCAACAAAATGCTTGTTTCAGTGTTTTTGGAATATGGAAGTAGCGATCGGATTACTTTGAGCGTGGTTACCGATGGGGCAGCAGACTCCATGAGCCGGAGCTGGAATATAAAAATGGCATTTGTTGAATGCAATTCAATGGCACGAGGCAAGTAACTAACTATTCGTTGGCTTAGCAAACTGCTGGTTCGACCGTCTAACCTCTCTTAAATACATCAAATAGCTCCTGCCGGTTGTCTTCAATATTATACTGAAGGCACGGGTCAAGTTAAAATGCTGGGTTATCCCATGACTCCGCATCTGGCCGACCTGGATTACACGGTATGCGTCCGCGGAGAAGATGGATCCGGATCAATTACTGTAACAATTTAGTACAATATTCCGAATTCCAATTATTTATTAGTACTACACGAGTAAACCAGAAATTTTTATTTCTAGTGGACCCCATGCGCCGGGGAATCACCGCTTTCGAGTTTCTTACTTACCGGAGCAGCAGCGACAGACCCCACAATGCTCATGCCGGTAAACAATTTTTTCGAAGTCGTGGCAGAACATTCGATGATGGTTCTTATTTCTAATTCTATGTACAGGGTGCAACTTGCAACGAAGACTATGTCGTGATATTCACCGATGATACCACAGGAATGACGCCAAAGACGAACGACAGATACTGCGGAAGTGGACTAAAAGCTGCTGCTCCTCAGCTTGTTCGCTGTGAGTTATTTGACGCTTGGGTCCTCGTGATAAATGTTCTGCTTTGATTATACTATTGTATTCTAGAGACAACAGTTTTAAGCTAATTACAACTTTAACAATCATTTCTAGCGATTGGAAGACCATTTATACTACGTGTTCGAACCAATGCAGATGAGCCGGACACTGATGTTGCAAATACTGGATTCTGTCTCTCGTTTCGACAAGAACCACCAAGAAGACAGTAGATTATACTCGAGGACTAGTGTTAGAGTTTAAATTATTGTCAGTACGTATTGTAGATTTTTATTACGTCTCCAAATCTGTCGTAAGCATAGAGATAGGAAGTAGAGCATCTATACATCTTAATTATTCTAAATAAAAGGGAAATTCCAAAAGAAGAAATTCTAAAATTATAATTATTTAATTGATTAATTCAATCACATACTACGTACTACTACAAGAGCCCGAAATCACTTCCTCTTTCCTCATCGCGTCCCTTCGGGAGCTAGTAAAAATAGGTTTGGCGTTTTTTCGTGGCGGGTTAGCAGATTTCGTGCAAATAAGGCATTTCAGTCAACCTAAAAAATGCCCTTTTTGCATCTGGCGACGCCTGTCTGCATACTTTCAAAATAACAATAGTTTCAGCTGGCTCTCTATGTCAGTGTGTCAACAATTTCTGAATTACCTTGTCTTGTTTGCAATCATCAATCATCAATCGTTCATTCAACAATCAACTATGTATCACTTTTCGGCTTCTGAGAAACCCAGCATTTACACAGCAATTGGAAAATATGTAAATTTCTTTCCCTGCATTTCGGATTCCACAGCGTAGGCAAGTTAGAGTGTAACATCCGTGTTCCGTTAAGTTGATTAGGTAGATTATTATTTCGTAGCTTATTGTTGATTATTATCTAACCCGTAATATCAGCCATCAATCCTATGATTTCCTCCGGCAATAAAAAATGACCTTCACTGAGTAGTCGGAAGAGGAAAAATTGCTCAATTTAAAGCTTTATCCTCGTTACAATTCACAATTTACGCATATTAAATTGCACGTTGCAAGACGAGGACGAAGCCGAGAATATCTGATAAGTAAATGTTATGCATTATAATGCTAACAATAAGTGATAACAATACTGCGAACGAAACCATTCGTCGCTACATAATTATACTTAATGTAAATTACTTGTTCGTGTTTCTCATTTCCAACTGTGTCGTATATTCAATTCAGTATTTGACTATTGCTTTGCTTTGCTTTAGGCTTATGCAGACATCAGAATGTGATCGTCTGCACTTGTTCATTTTTGACTGCAGTTGCCGATTGTGGATTGTAACTTCAACAGTTGATAGTAGTTTTAAATCTCTATACTTGTCGGTTTATTCTGGCATGGAGGCTATGATTAGTCAATTTAAAACTTTATAATAGTTAAATTAAAATTAAACTACTAGCAGGTAGTGGGGTTCCATCTTTATGTTCTGTTTTAATTTAACCAAGCGTACTTCATAAAGTTAATAATAACCGAATCTTAGGTGGGATCTATTTTGACAAACAAGTGCGCGAAAATAGAATTAAACAAATACCTGTATGGTTTTTCCACCAAGTTGGAATATAGGGTTTTTCACATGTTCTACTTCTACTGTACAGACATGCTACAAAAATCTGTTTAGAGTTTATTCCAATGTAGCATTTGAGTATGGCGTGAATTTAGCTTACCAGCGTTAATCAATAATGTAGAAAAAACGAAATACCTTGATCCAAGAGAGCCGTACATTGTACCTGCCCGTAACCATATCTCTGATGTTTGTGAAGTCCATTTCCGGTGCGTGCACTGGAAGGCCTTATGATGAACCCGGCCATGTTTGTGTTTTGCAGGCACAAGCGCATCGTTACTTTGAGCATTGAATGAGGTGACACAAATCATCTGCTATGGTGGACGGTCGAGGTTTCTTTTCCAAAACTGTAGAGCACCTGGCTCGATGTCTGGCAGCGATGAACCCAACCCCTTGGGTTAAGGTAAAATTTACTCTTACTACTTAAAAGGTATTTTTCAGTTAAACTCAGGGTATAGGTTAAACTGATGTTTTGTATCTTAACAAATTGTTGGTAATACATTTTAAATTGTAATTCAGGTGGAAAGGTTGTTTGACCTTTGCCCCAAGCAGAGTGCGAATGGAGTATTTCGATTCGATGACAGGACGCACGAAGCTATTGTTGCCCTTGGCATATACTTCATCGAATCCGGACTTCAGCATCGGGAAAACATCTTGCCGTACCTAATGCAGCTTTTTAAAGGCCTTCCTAGATCGCAATGGACTCACCAGGTTGGCCCGAATGAAAGTAAGCCAGCTTTTATTGGTCTTCGTTATGATTCTGAAATTTGATGTCAGATGTTAATTGTTAACTCAATTTCAATGGATCTCAATTTTGCAGGAATTCCGATGGCCGAGAAGTTGTCATTTATTTTGACAACATTGTTGAGCGATGTTGCAATTCTATCAGATTCAACCTCTCAAATGGAAATCGTTTCTTGTCAACTAGAAGTCTTGCAAAGAATATCAGAGGCTATCACAGATGCACTAAAGAATCCCCCATTAGCGGATCAGCATAAAAAGGGTACGGAAAATCAAAGTATCAAGTGGGATACAGAGTAGCATTCAACCATGTGTTATCAATCAAAGTGGTTTTATGTTGTTTATGCTCACATTTGATCAGAGATTTTGCTTTGGAATTATACAGAAATGATTGTCGACGTAACCCTACCAGTTTTCCTGGGAATAAGCAGGGGCTTTGGGCGTTTTATTGAGCCTGAGAATGAAAGTAGGGCACTTCTTTCTCTGATATTTCCTAAACCTGCCCCACCACTGCTACAGAAAGCTGTCAAAAGGAAACAAAACTCGAAAGCCATCCCAAACTTTCGCTCAGTTGTTCCTCGGTCAATGTCAACTGCTTTTGGAATTCCAGTTCCCACTGAACAATCAGGATTCGACCCTGCTTCAAAGTAAATAAACTAATGCATATATTTTATTTATCACTGTTTTATTTACAGTAGAATGTAACTAATGTTTGATTTTAGGTGTAAGTTGCCAGCGTCAGTGCAGGCTTGCTCTGACTATTCTTCAGTTTTCTTCTCGAAGGCAGGTTCTTCTTACACCTCTAGTAAGCGAGACGCTCCTCGCGTAGTATTTTCAGTGGCGCAGCTACAGGTGAGAATATGCATTACTGTGTTATTAGTGAATTACATCAAAACTTTTAAATAATGCCATATGATTTTACCGTTTTGTTCATTATAGACGATTCTTGGAATCTCGAAAAGCATTTTGAACTCAACAGTTTTAACAACTTTGGATGCTTGGACAAGTGAAGTGGTGTCATTCCAAGCTGAAAAGTCATTTCATTACAAGTACTTGTAATCTATTTCTATTTGCTTGACTCAATATCATTTACAAAATTCTTTATTCTATAATTCGTACCATCGTGCATTGTGTTTTTTATATTTTCAGGAGCGTTAGCGAGATTCTTAACCTGGTGATGGTGTCACTACTTCGGGAATGTCTCGGAGCCAGAGGTGGGCTTCCAGAGATGTTTACAAAAGAGGTGAATAGGTTACACAAAAATTCGTTAGATTAATCGAAGATGCTTATTTTATTTATGAATGATTTTGCTTAGGTGCAAGAGTTTATCAAGGGCTTATTCTTGTCTGGTCAAACCGAATTAATGCGGTACACAAAATGGACTCCTCAAGTAAGTCGCGTTCGAACTTAATTAGTGGTATTTTAATATTTAAATCAAATTATATAATCTCATGAAATCGATGTAAATTAAATAGGAGCTTGAAGTAGAACACTCCAAATTGGTGACAAAGTTCTGGATGAATGTTCAGGCAAATGCAAATTGTGTGGAGCTTTTAGTGTGGGCTATTGGAGACGAATCGGGTAAATTATTTTAAACATTCCGAGGCTAGTTTCGATATTATTTAGTAACTTTTAAGCTCTACATTTGTGAAGGACATAATGATCGTAAGCCCGATATTACAGTAGTTAGTTGAACACAGAATGTCCTTGGAACGTTTATTTATTTATATTTTTCTGTTAATTTTAGTGACGAATAAGTTAACTTGTGTCTCGGATATACTTATTTGGCTGGTTAATCAGGTTTATTGCGTTGAAGATGTGTTTCGAACAACAAGTACAGCAATTATTTACTAAGCATGATTCTACTGTGTTTTATTGTTCGTTAGATTTAGTTCTGTTATTTCCAATATTTAATGTTCAGGTGTAACTGGTCCATCGTTCGAAAGCAGTGTTGGAAGCACTTACTACTACTAACCTTACAAAATTGAGTGTATATTGAACGGATTTGGCGCTTGAATTAACAGTTGTTGACTGCTTCAGTCCAGCGCTGAATTAAATGCCAGTGTATTGAATTCTAACTGATATTTTGATCTATTATCTATTATCTCCCGCAGGAGCCGATAGCCTTTGCAGTCGTCTAAATGAAAAACTTAACGATCCACGTGCATATAAATTGGCATTAGCGCACATGCCACTTCTTGTCGTTTGTCTACAAGTAAGTTGTCGGTGGAGTGTCTATGAATATATTCAATTTCCTAGCAATATGAAAATAATGCTCCTATAACTTCGAATTCCAATTATTCAGGGACTGGGTGGACTTTCAGTTAAGTTTCCCGCAATCGCGTCCTCAAGTATTCAGTACTTGAAGGAGTTTCTTATTAATCCTTCTCCTATTCTGTCAAGATTGTACGAGAAGCAAGGCAGTAGCAATCTGAGTAAGCTAGGATCTTGCAACCCTGAGTATCCTTTACATTACACAAACGAAAACAGGTTAAATGGTTGATTTTATTGTAATTGTACAGAGACTGGAAATAGAACACCTGAAGACAAAACGAAGGAGGAATTGGCCTCAGACGCATTCAAGCAGCTTCGAGATGTTGCCATTGAAAATCTGTGTCACGCTTTGAAATCCGGTCTTTCCATAGACCAGAACTGTGTGCAGGCGTTTTTAGCTTCCGTTTCAAATCGGGTTTTTACTGCTGAGAAGGAGTGCAAGTAAGCCTCATTTCCTAAATAAATGTATCTATTTCAAATTAGACAAAACACAAAGTTACGACAGGATCTGAAGTTATAACTAAACAAACTAAGTAGAGTTAATTATAACTAAACAAAATTGTTTGTATGATTTCCAAGACGGGATAATAAGACAGAAACCTCGGTGGCGGATGATGAGTCCCTTTTGGTTCTGACGAATTCTATAGTTATGCTTGGACATGTCGCAATTTCCTTGAAGGACACACATAAAACAACAGCGTCTGTCCTTCATTTTCTACAACAAAGAGTTGGGAAAATGCCTCCAGTTCTTGACTGTCTGATCGTGGATCAACTAGCTTGCATCGTAATATCTCAGTGTGAAACGACTGTGTATGAAGAAATATTGAAGATGTTCGCTATCTTTACTATCGACGCAAGCTCTTCATTCTACTCGAATGCGCCTACGCAGAACACATTTCGACACATTTCCGGGGCTGTCGTGAACGCCCTTGGTAATATTGCTACACATATTAGAGGTGAAGAACTGATGAATGACTTATTGGTTCGCCTATTGGAGTTGTTTGTTCAACTCGGCCTTGAAGGGAAGCGAGCAGCAGAGAAGTCTCCAGCAACAATAAAAGCTTCTGCGTCAGCTGGCAATTTAGGAACTCTTTTGCCAGTAATCGCTTTACTTATGCGAAGAATGCCTCAGATGGGAAATGTGAAACCGAGACTACATAAGTTGTTTCGAGATTTTTTCCTTTACTGCATTGTTTTTGGATTTACGTCTGCTGAGATAAAGAACGGATTATGGCCGGTTGAATGGTACGAAAGTGTCCGTGAAATAGCTTCAAAGAGCCCGCTATTACTTTGTAAAACCAGCCTCAGATCCGAATTCCGGGAACTTCAGTACACCTCTGCCCTACGATCTGATGCAGTTTCACCGGTAATTGCTGTTAAAAATGCAGAATTTGTGTTTGTTTCCAAATTGTTCAGTCTTTAAAATTTGTGCTTGTTTTGCTGAATTTCAGATTGAACTGCAGGAGTTCAAAAACAAACTGACGTTCTTATTGGACAACCCGGTTGAGTTGGCTTCTATAATCAAAGCACTACCTTTCCCACAGTGTGCTTACGTCTTGTCTGTATATTGGCTGGAGATACTTCGGGTTCAGTCCGTTCCTGAACCAAGTTTCAAGGAAATATTTGAATATCTATGCGAGCCTTCGATTGAGAAAGACAAAATGGGTCTATGGGATTGTATATCTAGGTAAGACACAAGATACTACTCGAACTAAAGAAGTTAACGAGTAAAGTTGGTTTATCAAAAATAACTACAAAATTATCTGTATTTGAATAACAGTGTTGCTGAAAGAGTATTTGCAAAGTTCTTGGATGTTATGAGCACAAAAGATACTGGAGCAAGCCGTGAAAGAGAGTTAGAGCACCATGCCCAGTTCCTTCTGGTCAGGTTCAACCATATTCATCGGCAAATTCGTAAAGTTGCTGACAAGTTTTTGTCCGGTCTTGTAGACAGGTATTGACGTCAACATAAACATAAAACAATAATAGGGATTCACTTGAACTGGTACTTAATTATTATTCTCATAATCTTAAAGGTTTCCGCATTTGCTCTGGAGTCGATCAGTATTGCACACAATGCTAGATGTTCTTCAAGTTTTATCCCAAAGTTTGGAGTTGGATCCAAATATTGATAACACTCCACTTGATGTCCCCAATACCTCGTACACACTCCAGCTGATGGATAACATGGAAGCCAGAGAAGTAAGTCAGTATGTATTTGTTTCGGCCATTAATGTTTCCGGTGGTCTTTCTCAAACTGTCCTTGTTCGTGTAGGTACAATTAGTCCTCATTCTAATATGCATATTAAATTTTCAGGCAATTGTGCGTGACTTTGATTTCCGGTGCAGCAGTTTCCTGCAAGAAGCACTCAAGTGGGCACCACAGGCTACAAGATCGCATCTTCAAGAGTACCTCAACTGTCACAGTTTCGACTCAACAGCGCATCATGCCGGGCTTGCAATGGCTGCTCAAACTCTACTGATGAATTCTGGGCTCAACAACATCTCGGACTCATTGCCCGTAAGTCATCTCAGTTAGAAAGATATGATGAAAGATTAAATTTTCTTATTAGAGTGTAGCATAGTAAGATTCGACTTTGCGAAATTTATCTGTTTGTCAGGACGGTCGTTTGGAGAAGAGACCTCAATGTATTAAGTCAGCTTTGCCGAAGTTTGTTTCAGCATTGACATGCAGAAGTCGATCAAAAGGTCAAGTGGAAGGGTTATTGCGACAGGAAAAGACAGAGAAAGTCATAGAGAAGGTGATCCAAGTTTTAAATCAGAGTAGTCCGCTAATCATTTCCAATGAAGACTACGAAGATACTTTATGGACAGCTACAGCTTTATTTGTAGAAAGCAATGGTAAGCTTTGTTTTTCACTTAAATTAATTAAATAAATTATCATTTATTTTTATGTTTTCTAATATTATCTATTATTAGACTTGAATCGTCAACTTCTTCGAGCGATTTGCTGGTCACCAGTCGCGAGGTTCAATGAGGCTACCACGACAGTTGCTACCGAATGTTGGCAATGGATTTTATCCGCTCGGAGAGATATGGTTTTAGTTTTCATGCAGGAGATGCTTGGTGCTTGGCAGGTGAGTTTATTTTCAACTCTTACTATAAACTAGTTCATTGGTTTACAACTGCAGCTTGTCGAATTAACAATCATATTATTTTTATGTGCTCTGCCTGTCCATAGTGCACGGTGGAACGGAAAATGGGAATATTCTCCCGGATCGCTGAGCCGGACAATCCTTTAGCACCATTTGAAGGATGCAATTTAATATCGGAAATACCATTGGTAGAACCTCACGTAATTTGGGTGGATTTCATTTGTGAGCTAGTGGAGAATAGCAAGTCCTGCAATGACGACATCGTAGAGATGTTCATCTACCTGATTCATCGTAGCTTGCCTTTGACGATTGGCGAAAAGACGCACATGACACGACATGTCCATGCAATTCGACCTAGGTTTCGGTTGTTGTCTTGTGCTCTTACTCTGCTTCAGAATGATTCACCGAGGCACTCTCCCTTGAAAAAAGCTGTTCTGAGGGAAAGAGTTTACTGTGCATGCCTGGACTACTTTTGTCAAGGTTACACTACACCATCTCAAGATCCCGCAGTATTACGAAAAGATTTGCAAGTCGTACTTAAGTTCTGGCAGATTCTGCACAATGACAAGAAATATATTAGGCCCTTCACTGCCGACCTAATGGTTGAAAACAATACTACTTCTCGATCTTGGAGTCGAGCGCAGAGGGGAAATACAGTCCTTGCTAAAGAGACTCTTGTTAACGTCAGCGGAAGTGATATTCGTTTTGGTGACGGTTGGATGAACACAATATATCGAAAACCGCAGATGTCGACTAATACTCTACCGCTTTACAAGAAACGACATGAAAAGATAGAAAAGGACACGATCAAGGAGTACACCCGGAAGCGAAATCTAATACTAGAGCTTCTGGCACAAGAAGTAGGTTTTTGCTTCTCTTATATATCTGTCCAAAGATTCGTATCTTCTTGGTATTTGTCAACACAAGTTTATTTTTCAGGTTGATATTCTAACTGGATGGCTGAATCCGTTGGGAGCTCCCGAATTGGCGTTGCCAGCCGAAGCAACAATTAATACCTGGCGACAAATGAAATCTACAGACAAAACCTGGAGAGAGTCTGTGAACTTGGCATGGGAGTTGAGTCCAACGTTGGCTATATTCTTACCTGTGCGCCTCAAATCGGCAGAAATGGGCGTTGTGACTGAAGAAGTATCACGCCTTGTGCGTCATTACCCGGAAGCTGTAATGCACCTCTCCGAAGCCTTGACTTATTTAGCCACTCCAGACGTAGTTTTGGGAGACTACCCAGAACTGAATAATATCCTTCAATGGAGTAGATGCTCACCGATTCGGGCTCTGTCATTCTTTAGCCGCCAATATCCACCCCATCCAATTACGGCTCAATATGCAGTGCGTTCGCTTTCTTCATATCCCGCTGATGCAGTGCTCTTTTACATTCCACAACTTGTCCAAGCTGTCCGACATGACTCGATGGGATACGTGGTTGAACTAATCAAGACGATTGCAGAAAAGTCTCAGCTCGTGGCTCATCAGCTTATATGGAACATGCAAACAAACATGTACTTGGATGAAGAGGGTCATCAAAAGGATCGTGAGTCATTAGTTGTAAATCAATTATACTGATAATATTTTTTCTAATGTTTTTGTTGTACGTTTTAGCTGTGATTGGAGATGTTTTGGAGAATCTGATTAGCTCTATCGTCAGTTCACTCTCCGGAGCTGCGCAAAAGTTTCATGAGAGGGAATTTTCGTTCTTTAGTGAAGTAACTGGTATATCAGGTGCTATTCGAAAATATCCTAAGGGCCCGGAAAGGAAGGAAGCTTGTTTGAAGGAACTAGCAAAAGTCAAAGTTCAGCAAGGTTGCTATTTGCCGTCAAACCCTGAGGTAAAACCACAACTTTCAATTATCAGTTTATTTATTTCAACTCCGCAGTTACACTGATGTTCTTATATATTGAATATTATTTATTTGATAGGCAATTATACTTGACATTGATGCGAAAAGCGGAACTCCCATGCAAAGGTACGTTAGCTCTGTTTATGTGAGCGATAAACGATATTTTCGAAAAGTCTTATGTTTTAATGTTTTTATTTTCTTTAGTGCCGCTAAAGCCCCGTTTCTTGCTCGGTTCAAAGTGAAAAGATGTGGTATCCATAGCGTCGAATCGGAAGGTTTGGGGACAAGTTCCTTCGTTGACGATAAACTTAGCATGGGACCTGAGTTTTGGCAAGCAGCAATTTTTAAAGTAGGAGACGACGTGCGACAGGATATGTTGGCTCTGCAAGTTATTTCACTGTTCAAAAACATTTTTGAGCAAGTGAACTTGGATTTGTTCTTGTTTCCGTATCGCGTCGTCGCAACTGCTCCTGGGGTACGTGAGCTAACAATTAAATATAGTACTACTCTACTCTCTAAATGAAGTAACGGGCTGTTAACAACCGTGCTTATGGAGCTGAATTTGGTAATTTAGAATGGAGTTATTGAGTGTGTACCAAACGCTAAATCTCGTGATCAACTCGGGCGCTCCACGGATGTCGGTCTCTATGAGTACTTCATTCAGCAGTATGGAAACCAAGACACGAGCGCATTTCAGAATGCAAGGAGAAACTTCATCAAGTCAATGGCGGCGTACTCTGTAGTAGGATTTCTTCTTCAAATCAAGGATCGTCATAACGGAAATATTATGTTGGACAGTGAAGGGCATATCATTCATATTGGTAAGTCCTGTCACCTGTCAATGACTTTCGTTTCTAATTCTCCTATTTATGAGTACTTAATCTCAAATATTGTTGTTCCAGACTTCGGATTCATGTTCGAGAGTTCTCCAGGTACAACTCCGACATTTTCTGATTCATTGTGCCTTTTCAATTTAAAACATGATTGGCCTAATAACTAAATTCTTTTTAGGTGGGAACTTGGGATTTGAGCCAGATATTAAATTGACAGAAGAAATGGTAAGATAGCTGTTCGTTTAAATCCTGATTTCTGAATCATCCTTATGTGCATTTTAATTAAGTGAAACGATTATTTCCAGGTCATGATAATGGGCGGAAATATGAACGCAGCTCCTTTCAGGTGGTTTATGTATCTCTGCGTACAGGCGTTCCTGGCAGTTCGGTGAGCATGTATACCTCTTTTTAAAAATAGATACTATGTAATCACAAGTAAGGTATTGATTCAATATTGCTTTTTCTCTTACACTTAGACCATATTGCGAATCGATTGTTTCGCTTGTCTCCCTGATGCTTGATACGGGACTACCATGCTTCCGGGGTCAAACAATTAGGATGCTAAGAACACGGTTCTGCCTGCAAACATCTGAACGGGAAGCTGCAGCGTTCATGCTGAGCGTGATAAATAATTCATTCCTTTCCATCAGAACAAAAACTTACGACATGATTCAATTCTACCAAAACCAAATCCCGTATTGATTGTGTGCAATCTCAAAATTATACATGATGGAATACTGCGAATTAGTCGGAAAGATAGAATCTAAATATTATCTAAATCGTACTTTTTCTTCTTTTTTTGTGTGTTTATAGCTGCCACTTATGTATTTGCTATTTGCTCTATTACGGATTGATTCTCAACTGTGTAATGAATTACAAAACTGCATAATTGTATGTAATTTAGTATAAAACAGATATACAGAGTATTGTAGAGCCATAATGCCAGTTGATATTGCGAAAATAATTCGATGTCCATCTGACATCATTTGACCTAGAAATTATAACTCTTGAGTTTCGTTTTCTTCACTAGTCCGCGTTTAGCTTTCGATTTTGCTGTTAGTGCATAGTATAATCGGCTGCAATAATAGCGATATTCTTGACAGTATTCTCTAAGCGCTAGGTTGCAAATTGGAAACTCTTAAGGTGAATAAAAGATCATAACTGAAAAGATATCTGACTGGTACTTTGTAATAATTTCTATCATAATTCATTGAAAAACTACTGCCTACTGCCATTGTCAAAATCAAATTAATTTTCCGCAAAGCTTTATTCAGAATATAATGTGGAGTGGAATTACGTTTGGGTTTTTTGTAAATCTGCAGCAGCGACCGGCGACCAGCTAAATGCATCGAGCATGAGCTATTTCTCGCGCTGATATTCGTGGGCGTATATTTATACGCGCGAATACGACTATTTTCGTGAAGTTTGTTTACTTGTGACGTGTAAAATTTTTATTTAATGTTTTCCATTGTTTTATATAATTATATATCTTTTAATTTAACTAAGATTTGGATTATCCTTTAGTTAACAGTTAGACGTTACGAAAATGGCCCCTGATCTGAGTGTTCTGCGAAATATTTCCAAGGAAAACTTGTCCAGAGCTTTACGAGTTGTTCGTGGAAAGAAAATTCTCATTTTGGACAGTAAACTCACACAAACTCTTGACTTGATTGCCAACTTCCAATTTCTCAAGTAATACTTTCATGCAAAAAATTATAGTCAATTTTCAGTAGCTTTGTTAAGATACCTAAGAAGTATTTTTGCTCATCAATATTTTCCTTCTTTCGTCTTTTGTCTTTTGTTTGTAGAGATCATGGAGTTGTCAAAGTTCTACAACTGGAAACATGTGGTTCACCTCAGCCTTTCGAAAACTGTGATCAAGTATTGTATTTAATACGTTCGGATCTTGTGAGCGCTAAACTGGTGTGTGACCAGATAAACAGTAATTTGGGACAAGGTGTCGTGTTTTCCAAATACGGCGTAGTAGTAATCCCGCGTCGTTTGCATATCATAACTTCACTATTTGAATCGGAAGGGGTTTATGGCCATGTCGAATTTGGACAGTATGCCTACGAGATGATCCCACTGGATGAACATATTTTATCTTTGCAATTTGACGATGTCATCCAGAATTTATGGATAAGTCAAGAGACTTCGTATTTGGCAACAATTGCGAAGTCTATATTTAATATCAGAGGCGTTTATGGGGATTTCCACCATGTGGTAAGCGTCACCACGATCCATTTTCTATGTAGATCGTTTCATGTATTTAAGCGATTGTTTTAATTTGCAGATTGCAGTAGGACAATATTCTAAGGATATCGTAAATTTGATGAGCGAATATGAGCTGATTTACAAAAACAGTCTTTCATCGAATAGTCGCCCGGACTCAGATATTCCCACAGTTATTATCATTGATCGAGCTATGGATTTTGTTAGTCCACTGTTAACGCCTCTGACTTATGAAGCAATGCTTGATGAAATATTTGGTATCAGAGGGAAGACAATCACTTTTGATGCGGATGTCACGGGGAAGGGTAGTTTAAAGCATGTAAGGGAATATATGTATATTTTCGCGGCGTAATTTCAAGTTCATTTGATTGTCTCTAGAGAGTCCAATTTAAGTTTTTATCCCTCTTTAATTACTAGGTACTGACTTCATCAGATCCCGTATTCGAAAAAGTACGCAATCTCCATTTCTCTAAAGTTGTTCCCCAACTGATGATCGAGTCCAAACAATTGAAACGAGACAAGGAAGTAGCTCCAACTGGAATGATGAGCGTACAGTCTTTGAAGTCCTTCGTCGAGAAAGATATAAAAAAGGTGCAGCATTACCAGAAAATGCTAAGTTTACACTTTGGAGCTCTGGATGTGATAATTAAGGAAAGAGCTAACGATATAAAAAAGCAATTGGAAATCGAAGAAAACATTGTTGAAAATACCAGACACAAGGAAACGCACTCATTCCTAGAAGACGTGATCGCAAAAGGAATTGACCCTACCATGGTGCTTCGACTGTTCTGTCTGATGACGCTGGCACAGGACGGAATGCGGGAGTTCAAGTCTCTTAAAACTCAATTTGTTCAAAGCTACGGATTCAAACACGTGGCAACTTTGCATAATTTGGAAAGAATGGGCATATTATATGCTTATCGTGGAATAGAAGTAAATGCGAAAGGTGTAGCGCAGGTTTTCACAAGAGTTGCAAATTCGACGTCACTCACGTCTCCTACCTCTTCTGCTCCTATTGGGACAAAAAAATCTGAAGTTCCATTTCAGACTATTTTAAAGAAATTAGGTAATGCTCTAATGTTGTCGTGACCAGAATTAAACTCGATATTCTAGCGTTTCGATATTGCGAATTAATCTAATTTTAAAACTTATAGTGCCACCTGCGAATGTGGACGTGGATATTGATGTACCAACGCATCCGAGCTATGTCTACAACGGAAAATACACTCCATTTGTGGCAAGAATAACCGAAGAAATCCTGTCAACTCTTACAATGCCCAAGTCGAACATTGCTCTGATTGAAAAGAAATTGGACGATCTGATGAAGTTTTATCACAACACAGCTAATGTTGTAAAATGCAAGTCCATAGTAGGAGTGGATGCTTACGGGCGTGGCCAGAATGCTTTTGTCTTTGTTGTCGGAGGTATAACGCGGAGCGAAATAGCTGCACTGCAACTTGTCGGACGAAAGCTTGGTTTCAATATTATTTGCGGTGGAACAGATATAACAAATGGTAGAAAAATTATGAATGAAGCCACTCTAGCTTAATTTTAACCATGTAAAGCGAAATCTACCATGTTAATTAGGCTTTTTACTTATCTTCGATTTACACCTTTCTTGTGTAAGGAAAAAATATGTGATTGTATTTTGTATTTTAGGCATAGCATTATAAGTGTTTCTCGGATCACTCTAGCTTCGTGTAGATGTATTTATTGGTATATCATATCAGTAATGCTACGATATCATGTAGTATAAAATATACTTTTGAGATTGCGATCAAAATATTGAAAATGCTCGAAGTACAATTAGGTAGGTACCTACTGTTCGTTTCAGAAAATTGCGGTACAAACTGAATAAGGTTACTATAGTAGCTCTACTGAAATCATTAGGGAGGTTCGTA
>VNWX01000191.1:0-27936 GCA_009869905.1 Ceratophysella communis
CCCCCCCCCCCCCCCCCCCCCGCCTTTCAACATTAAGCGGTTTCGTGGTATGATGAGATCCGGAATGAACCAAGCTTTAATTTGGTATGTACCTTGACCCTGTGCAACATCGGGGTATATGAAATACCCAGGGGGTAAAGTGATATGTGCCACCCTGTATGCAGTGACGACGAAAAATAATATAAAACCAAAATTCAAAATTAGGAAACAAACGCAAACTTACCTCTCCTGGCTTGACACTTGACCTTAGCAATTGATGTCACCTGTTATTGACCAAGCAGCAGAAGTACGAAGACGAAGTACTGACGCCGAGTAGAATGCGGAATATGCCTATGAATGCAGCAGTCACCACGAAACACGAACGACATTAGCTGACTTACGACCACTGACGATGACGATGCGCAGCACTTGACACTGGACTGCACTACTGCCAAACACCACGCACTAAACTCTTCTTCTCTCTAGCAATCCTTACTGCACTGCACACTGGCCATTATTGTATAGGCATCCGGCGGCCGCCGCGCTGAGGCCCAGGAAGACAGGAACAGACAGACACAGACGTAAATGGCGATGTTGGATTGGGATGTGTGGCATGCATGCATGCATGGCAGCAGCGTGGTACATGCATGCCACATTTCTGTGGCTAGAGCTGAAGCAGAACCGACTACTTTTGGAATATGGTAACTCTTTCTCGTTCTACTGCTGTGATGACGAGGAGGGCGGCGACGTGCCAGCCAAATGCGCAGCAGCTGAACAAGAAAGACGACGACGAACAAAAGAATCCAACCTCCAACCTGCAACCCAAACCCACCCCACACACTTTACCTTTCACACCTTTGATCTCGTCGCGGCTCGTCGTCGTCGTCGTCGCGTCGTCGGTTCAATGTGTGTGTTGTTGCTCCTTTCTTTTTCTTTCATCCTCTTACCTCGCCTCGCCTCGTCTAGCCTCCTCCTTCTCCTCCCATCCTTCTGCTGCTCCCCACTACCCACCCACGCCACCACCACACCCGCTCGCTCCGTCCCGCCCCACCACGTCCTATCGAAATCGAAAGGGAAGCCTCCTCCTCCGGTGTCTTCTTAGCGAGGCACAAACACAAAACAAAGCATTGTTGCTGAAATAAGAAAAAACCCATTCAGTATTTAATTTGCACGTCGGATGATACATTATGATAAATGATAACTAAAACAAGATAGACCTGTTATGCAATAGGAAAGCAGTATTGTACAGTTGAACCGTTTGTCAACTTGAAACAGGAGGTAGAAAATGTGATAGAGCAGTTAAAACGAGGGACAATTAAATGAATATTGTTCGACTTGCTAAGCTTCTCTATTTAACCATTACCAGTGCATAAGAACTTATTTAAACTCAAGATCAGTCTAAAGAGAAACAATCAAGTTTCAACTGTAAAACTTTAATTACTTGTAATTAAACTATCCCATCCCAAACATCGATTTCACAACAAAAACCTGTAGGTAGTTAAATACTATACACAAGAAACGGTAATTATTAAAACAAATGAATATGCAAACAATACGAGCAACCAACTATAGACATCCCGAACACCATAATTATTTTAATTGAACCTGGAATGACAGACATTACAATGCACAGTATTTGGAACTCAGGTACTTACTTTGTTCATGGATGCTAGAATTACTTTATTACTAATCACAAGTCACAACCACAGCTAGAAATCAGTTAAAATGTAGAACGAATAAATAAAACTGCTAAAATGTTATAATTCAATACCTAGCTTATACAATTATTATTTCTTTGGTTAGCCTCAAGTCAGTATCAGCCTTATTGTGTTAAACGAACGAGTGCAGAAATTTAAAAATAATCTAAACATTTACTATTAACTTACACCGAGCTAAATTATAGGATTCGGTGAATACACAGTTGCGAGAAGCGCAAAGGCTCGTTTCCTTCTCCCCGCCATGTTTGGAGTCATTAGATGCGAGAATCCCTTTCCGAAGAGTACAAGCGCCCCTTCAGCATCAGCAGCATTCTCGGTGGCTTCTGACCCTTCCTCGATTACAGGTGGTGGAAAGAACCAGATCGCTCGGACGTCTTGTGTAAAAAGTTGATAAGATGCCAATGGAGCAAGACCAGTAGACTCGCACCGAAATACAAGACCCCAATTGGTTCCAATGAATACATCCGAATCCGTCGAATACAGCACCGTAACCTGTAAAACGTCAAGCTTAATCATGATTCACTAACTCAACCAGCATCGAACAGTAGCGTAGCAAATTATAAAGATAAATGTATGTACCTGCAAAGGCTTCGCCAGAAGTTCTTCGCCCATAGTTTCTCGTGGACTTGGCAGCAATTTTCCGACATCCAGGCGGGCTCCCATTTCACGGGCCTCTCCCTCCCACCCGTAAACAACACTTCCAGGAAAGACGTACGAAAACATAAGCTGATTCCCCGAATGGGCATGAATAAGCAGAACTTGCAGAACCTCTAGACTTCTTCCGCGGTCTTTCTCGTAGTGATTGACGCTCTCCTGGCCAATTACAGTTGAGTCCCGAATCGAAAATATCCGCATTTCTCCGCCGCGTTCACCGCTCCAAAGCTCCTTCACTCTGAAAGTTTCCGTATTAAAACTTAAAACTGTATCCATTTTCCAAGTGAGGTTTCACCCAAAATCCTCAGCAAGAGCAAAAAATTACGGTCATTACCCGTTTGAAAGACTCCGACAAGCCAAAGCGTGCACCAAAGTGGAATTTCCAAGTTCAGTCAGCACAGTTCCGGCCATGATATTCAGAAGAAAGAGCCGTCCGGAGGAGTAAGCAACGGCTACCACGGAGCCCATGCCTTGAATCGAAACACAGGCACCGACGGCCTCACCAACTTGGGCTTCCACTTCGAGCTCGCCAACCTTCGCCTCGGGTGTGTCAGCTGAAGGGTTGGTAGATGTGGATCTTGGCCAAAGTGTCGCCCATCCAAAGAATTGTCGGGCTGACAAGGCTCATTGCCGTTACCACGCCAGGAATGAAGTCAAACGCTTGACAGGTATCGAACCCAGCCTTTCTACCTAATTTGAGAGAGTAGAGTCCTCCGGTGGAGCAGCTGGCCCACATCTCACAAGTGTCGCCTTGAAATCGAAAATGTATTTTAGTTGTGAGTTCGAATAAACATCTAAATCGTCGATTCAACGATAATGTTCACGTGATCTCACCCTTTTGAATTCCGATAGCTGCGACGACTGTCGTGAGTGCTCCAATGGAAACAACATCCCGCAGAAGCAGGAACTGCGGTGAGGACACAAATGTGACTATGTCGGTTGCTGAAGGTCTCTCGTTGGGCGAATGAGCCCAACACAACACCATGAGGTCAAGAATATAAACCGAGTATAGATCGAGGTCACGAGGAGTGAGCGCTGGACGTTCGCCTTCCAGAATACTTTCTTTTACGTTTTCAGCCCCAGTGAAGGGCTGATTCAGACTTAAAACTTCGTAGAGAACCATACCGAACGAAAATATATCCACCTGTGAGAATGTTTAGTATTGAAATCAAAGTTTTAGCGAATGTTCAACGTTCAACGCCATTACGATTACCATGTCTCTCAACGGATTTACTAACCTTATCAGTGTACTCCTCTTCTCCGTTATACCGAATTATTTCTGGGGCCATGAAACCTTCCGTACCTCCAAATCCTTTGCTACCAGTTGGAAACGAACAACGACTTATGCCTGTAGTTTTCCACAAAATAATTATTTTGATGCATTAAATCATAAGTTTCGAGAACCTTACCATAATCAGCCAATTTCAGATCAACATTCATCCGCTCGTCCAACGGAGCAAATGCTTGTGGAAAATTCCAGACAAGTACATTTTCAGATTTCAAATCTCGGACGATGATTCTATGACTGTGAAGGTATTCCAGGGCCTTAGCAATTTGTAGAATTACAAGCTGAGCTGTTTCTCGTTCCACTTTCGCACCAGAGCGTCGTAAATCTGCTAGTACTGAATCAAGGGCACCCCTGGGTGCACGAGGCATTACAATTGCTAAGGGAGACTGGGACAAGCCAAGAAATGGTACAACGTGGGAGTGAGCCACCCAGTAAAGAACTCGAACTTCGCCACGAGCGGCAAGGTAAGCCCTACATGCAGACTGGGCTGGTGAACGTGTCCATTTACTTCGAGCAACCTGGAACGCAGTTTGTGCTTCAGTATTTTCTTCACCCGGGTCAATGGGTTGAAACATTTTTATAGCCACATCCAAGCCACCGCGATCAACTAGTTGACCTCCAAATACGAAGCCAAAGGCTCCGCGACCTAAAAATATAGAATTCAAAAATGGTAATTTGTTTTACAAAGTACATTTCCAAGTTCGAAATACATAAATGGAAAACTGCCGTGCTATTATTTACACGGTTAATTTAATACACATTACACGGTCTTACCCAGTAACTGATTCCTCGTAATTTGGGTTTTCGGTAGAATAAATCTAGACTGCAGATCCAAGAACAGCAAATCTGGGGCAATATCCTTTAAGGCTGTGTCCCCATGCTTTGGGCATCTGACCTTCTGTCCACTCTCTTCCTGTGCATTAAGGATACAATGCTCGACTGACCAAGAATACATATTTCGGGTGAGACTCCGCAGTTTAGTCTCCGTCCGAAGGAAAAAGTTGAGCCCACTAGAGTAGGACGTCGTCTGTCCAAATTTTGGTGTTTCGAACAGGAACCCCGCCCTTGTCCTAACAAGAGCGTCTTCATCAACCCCTGCAGCTGGTGCCGGCATATCTGAGGAGTGACGTGGGCTCGTGCCAACACCTGAGTCACTGGAAGTACGAACACCAGGTGAGCCGGACTGACCACGGGTATCTGTGTCCTCTGTATCGGGGACCGGAGCATTATTATTTGGGAAACAACGCGGACATGGAATCAGACGTGTGACAAGATATTTTCCTTCTGAAGTGTGTACAAATCGCGTTCCGAGCGAAGGATACCAATCTTCGAGTAATGTGTCTACGTGGTCGACAACTAGGGCCAATAATTTTGCCAAGGTTTCAATTGAAGGACCAAGAATAACCTTCTCTTGAGTTTGACCCGCTTCCCTTGCGCTCTCGACTCCAATTGAAGCACCCTGAAATAAGAGCCCAGTTTAGACCAACTATTCAAGCCAGTTTAGTTAAGAGCTTTTGAACGTAATTACCGGCAGGTATATTTCTAGGAGTCCAGTTTCAGTAAGGTCAACCACATCCCAAACTTGTTCCTCAATTTGAATTTCGGAAGTGCTCATGCTAGCTGCCTCATCTCGTCGTAACATGAAAGTGAACGGCTTTTCTCCAGTTACTTCTTTTACTCTGACCAGCAAGACCTGGCCGTAACTTAACTCCAGGCCAGTTTGCCAGCAGGACCATTCAGCTCGTTCATCGAGTACTCGCATAACCTGGATATTTCAAATGATTAAGGATAGTTCATCAATTTCCTTGATATGGTTATACTTTTATTACAAGGGACCTGCCAATACCTCAGGCGTAAGATTCGAAGACGAAGGGGTCTGAAAGTAATTCCTCACAATCTCCACAACTCGATCGTCGGAAAGAATACGGGACATGAGTCTCGGCCAAAATCCAGAGGGAAAGTACGATAGCAGGATGAATCGACTGAGCGAAGGAGTTGTACTCTTCTCCAATTTCTGCACAGTGGTGGTGGTATCACCAGAGCCGGCTGAACCAGTCATCCTCTCCCGCTTTGGACTCTGAAGTGTCCATCCCCTTGATCGAACGGGAACTCGAACCTTGGTTTCGACATCTCCAATACGAAGCTGATTTATATTTGTAATCATCGGTTTGAAAAAAAGCTAAACAAAACTTAAGCTTTTAAGTATTTGAACCGACTAACTTGTTCTAGTGTTGGGAGCAAGGATGGAATAAGAAGATGAAGATTATCCCAAGGAATCGCCAACTCGAATTTTGAAAGAAGCGAAGTTATATATTCTCGAGTAGCAGCTGAGTGACCTTTGAAGGCCCTCGCCAGGTCGTCTAACTTCATCACACCGCTCTTGACGAACGGGTTGATTTCTCGAATGGTAACGACATGGGCGAGCATGTCACAAAGCCATTGAGGGTCAAGAAAATACAGTTCACGCAGTGTACTGTCCTCGTAGTGAAGAAGTATCCCATTTTCGTGTAGAAACGAACACGCCTGGAATTTAAAGGATGGACAATGCATCAGGCGGTTTAAACTGATTCGCGGATCGAAAGGGATATTCATCGACTGAACAAATAAAGGGCTTAGTATACCTGGTTTATTTCTGCATCGTCGCGAAATGACAGATTAAAGCCTTTCTCTAACCACTTTGAAGCCTCGATTTTGAACTCAGATTCCGTGAGGACAGGGTCAAGGCCTAAATTATGTTGTATAATTTACGATTAAAATAAATAAATTATGAGCCTGTCAAATAAGGCAGCATTGAGTTTTATATATCTAAATGTTATACCTTGAGCTTTACGCTCGGTAGCCAGATATGCGATGATTTCTTCTAGGTGAATGTACTTTGAAGGAATTTTCTGCTCTAGTAGAGTTTTCCCGTTTGACGTTTTTAGGCTCCACACCGTCTCAAATACTAAATTGACAAGTTGTCGAATGTTCGTGCGTGCCCGACAGGAAATCTATTTGATTAAATAATATTCAGAAAGTGTATGATGGTACTTCAGCGTATTTCAAATAAAGAGAGAAAAAATCCTAAGAAAAAAATTTCGCACCTCGATGGAATACATAACTCTAGGGAGTCCACGTTTCTCCGGGTCGGCGACGCAGATAAACTTGTCCCGGATACGTTGTTGCAAGTAGTCCAAATACCCAGGTGGAAATTTCTCACTTACCAAATCCAAGTGAGTGCCTATGATGATTACCGGAGAGTTGGGCGCTCTGGCCTGAAAACACAAGAACAGTTAGTATATAATACAAATAGCTTTGTGAAAGACCATAATACACACAAAAGCAAAACATTCAATTTACCTGGATATTGACGAGCCATTGTAAGATCTCATTTAGTCCCTTTTCTCCATCACAGACATTCCATAGAACGAGGTACAGACTTCGTTTGGATAGAAAGTAGAGATGCGTGGCGTAATATTCTCGCTGACCTCCAAAATCCCAAGTACGAAATGTCACAGCTGAGCGACCACCTCTGCCTTCTAGCACAAGTGAGCCAATGTCAACTCCTACAGTTGATAGTGGTTTTCCTGACTTTCCTCCCTTGTTGCTTCCCGTAGTAGCACCCATTCGTTTAGCCCAGTGATCAGTTGGACCTTGTTTCTGAGAACCACCCTCTGCTCGCATCATTGACAAAAGCGTCGTCTTCCCAATTCCTTGTACACCTACCAACATCAGTTTCATACGGGAGTAGGCTTTCGCATCTTCAAGTACACTCTTCAAGTAGCCAAGGATATCCATTGTTTTGCAGCGTTTACGCTCGATCAAGGTTTTCAACGGTTCCTAAGGTTAATTAAGTATGACATGTATGTTTGTGACTTTTATCATACCCCTAACCACACACAAATCCAGGTCAATCAACTTAGGTACCTGAAGACTACAGCCAAGTAAGCTAAGGTTCCAGACCCGAGAAAGAAGCCCCAGCTGCGGCGGAAGATCCGAGAGTTCTTTGTTTCCACTTAAATTAAGAACGGAAAGACTACTGAGCTGAGACACAGTGGGGCTCAGTTCAAGAATCCGATTTTCAGACAAATCCAACATAGTAACATTCGGGAACCACAGTCCTTCCTTCTTGTCATCCTGGCCGTCTGCATCAGGAGAGATCTGCAGATACTTGAACCCATTTCCAGCCAAGAGAAGTGTTTTCAAATGATCCAAACGTCTGTGGCCACGATGAGGACAAGCCACCGTATCAGCAGCATCCGGTGAGGTAATTGAAGGCACCTGTGTGGGGAAAAATGAAAAATCTAAAATAAGAATACAAAGAATTGCTTCCTAATTTCGACTTTGAGACCCACCTTTCCCTTAGCTGAACATCGTACGTTTGATAAAGATGGAGTGAACCAACTAGTCAATTGATTATGAGAAACATCCAACTGTCTTAGGCCAGGCGGATATGCCTGAACTGCTCCAAGACTTTCCAGGCTATTGAAAGCTAAATTAAGACGCTGTAGCATGGGAACCAGACAAGGCAGTGTCCTTGGAAGGGCCACGAAGGAGTTGTGTGATAAGTTTAGAACAAGCAGTGGACACTTCGCTTCAGTGCTCCCAGGCGCCGCTTCCTCAGTAGAAATAACTTTGAGACTTTCTCGCCAAACTCCATGATGTACTAAGAGAGGCTCTTCGGTGCGAGCAGAAGGAAAATCCGGAGGGCTTTTAGCAGACTTTTTACTGGAATTGGATTTTAAGCGGAGTCGCGAGGGAGATTTGGAAGGGCTAGGTGGTGTTGGTTCAGTTACTGGCTCAGGCCTGGACACGGGCATGAGGTCTAGTATTTCTGTATCCGCACCGGAGAGCGGCGGAAGGTCGGAGAGGAGGTTGAGAGATACATTGAGCTCTTGAAGATTTGGCGCTTGCCAAAGTGCAGGTGGAAGGGACATGAGCTTGTTGTTCGATAGATTGAGAGTTACCAGGGCCGGAAAATTAGTGAATAGTTGAGCAGGGCATGCTTCAAACCGATTTTCCTGTATAAATTTCAGTATAAGTCCCTGTACTTTTTACGAATTAAATTTTTATTTGCATTTTCATTTATAACTTACATGCAACAGAAGTTCCTGAAGCAAAGGCGCAGAGATCTGGTTTGGAAAACTAAGAGTTTGAATTTTGTTTTGACTTAAATTCAAGTAGGTGAGTGAGGCGAGAGTAAACAGACTTGGGGGAACGGTTTCCAATGAATTGGTGGACAAATCCAGCCGGGTGATAGCATGAAGTGCGAGGTCTTGGGATTTCGGGCAGAGGCGGAGACGAGGGTTCAACTTCATTGCACCTGAAATTAGCCACTGTTCTGACACTTTCTCCATTCTCTGTCCATGCCAGTTGACGGTCACAGGAGTTGTCGGCAGAATTGAAGTAGACAGAAGCGTTTTCCCACCGCCTCTCACTCCTACAGTTTCCTTCAATTGATTCACGTTGATTCGGTTCTCCGCATCCTGATGAACCTACAAATACACACAACAAGTATGGAAAGTCGTGTTAAATGATGATACTGGAAATAAAGTTAGAAACATGCGTTACCTTCAGCGCTAATATTTTTCCAAGAATGAGATCATCCTTAGCTGCAACATGCAACGCCTTTGAATCTTCATCTCTAGCTCCATGCTTGAGGAGAAGATCAATCATTCCCAAATCTCTTCGTCGACATGCCTCCACTAAGGCAGTTGAACTCTCGTCTCGCCTACAAGATTCCGAATAGTCATAATATTACTTTGAGATTGAGATTATAGGTACCGTTCGATTATCAAAATAAACTACTCTGGTACATAACATGAAACCACAATGCAGCTCTGTGCCTACAATAATTAATTTTATCTACGAGATAATTGCTCTTCCTGTACATTAGATTCAAGGCATGTAATCTAGGCAAAAACAACAATTTACCATTATGGAATAATTAGGTAATCATAACGATATTTAATTCGTTAGCTTATATCTATCAACTTACAAGCGATGAATATTTTGTTCTGCCTGTGCATGACTGCTGATCGGTGTAAGAAGATGTTGAGACGGAGGTGGGTGAATAGGCAGGTTCGGATCAGCCTTGCATGCAAGAAGTGCAGAAGCTATCGTGTGATTCCCTTGACGAACTGCTAAGTGAAGGGCCGTCTGGAAGTTTTCACAATACAGATCCAGGTCCAAAGGGCACACGAGATTTAGCTTAGGTCGGACAGCTCCCAAGTTCTGATTCGTGACTAGAGAAAGTTTGGATAATATTCCTTGAATCCCTTCGGAGAGACGACGAGAAGGCTTCGTTGGACTTGGTGGCTCGGGCTCTGTTGGAGAAGCTACAGGCAGCTCTTTCACAGGGACACGGAACTTTAGAAGTGATTGGACTAGACGAGTGTTTCCCATCTGACACGCTATGTAAAGGGCTGTTTGGCCTGACACGTCTGTTCCGTTGATGTCGAAGACCATCTCAAACTCTGTTTCTTCTTGACCTTTCAATCTATGTATATTACAAATTATCGAATATATTACAAATTGCTATAGTTAGCAAATGAAACTAAGAACCATGTATTCTTTCAACAATTGCTTACGTAAAAACTCTCATTAATTCTTTGGGATATGGAAAGTTCAGAAGGGTTTCCAGTATTTGAACATTCCCATTGATGGTAGCAGCATGCAGAGGAAGCCACTTCTCTACTGTCGGAACTTGTACCAGAAACGGAAATTTCTGAAACAGTATTTCAAACTCAAATTAATTGAGCCACGATAAGAAATTGAAATATTTAGTTTAGAATGGCAGTCAAACCTCAAGCAACAGATTGAGAATATCCTTGTGTCCATGGTAGGCTGCTATGTAGAGTGGCGAATACTTGGTAACAGGATGTATTCGGCCATCTGCACCATTTTCCAACAAAATTTTGACCACTGCAGTTTCACCACTTTCACATGCTCTAATAAACACAAAATGTTAAATATATTGTTTGGGATTGTCGAATGTTTAAGTAACATTTACGAAATTGATCATACTTGAAAAGAAGCGAGTTAGTTCCATGCGGCGTTTTGTTAAGAAGATCCTTTCGCTCATTTGATGGCAACGGTTTCAAAAGCGATTCGAGCATTTTTGCATCTCCTCTAGTGACCGCCTCCCGAAGCCTTTGATGAAGCTTTCCGCGAGCTTCCTCAGTCTGCTGGGCAACGGACAGGAGGTACTGATGAGTTGGGCCATGTGCACCACGCAAAGCCAGTTCAGCGGGGGTCAAGGCTCGTCCCTCAAGTCGAAACACATCTGCTCCAGCAGCCACTAGTGCTTTTACGTTTGCCAAAAATCCATGCTCCGCACTCGTATGAAGCGGTGTCTTGAAATTGTCTTGACCTCCGCTTACTGCGTTCGGATTCGCTAAAATTTCGTAATAAAATAAACCACATATAGGTCATAGTTACTTTCAATTCGAACAACGCGTTTTGAATCAAGTAGGTCATGGGTACAGGGTAAGTATTTTTGTACCTCCTGCTTCGAGTAATGCTACGAGGCATGAAGAATCTTGAGTTGTGGCTGCAGCATGAAGCGGTGTTCGACCCCAAGAGTCCTGACTTTCAATGGCCGTCCGGAGGTCACCGCGCAGAAGGTCAAGGAGTAGCTCACGGTTATCCCATAACGCCGCCTAAACGCATACACAAATGGAAGTTTACTTATAGAAATAGCTTCAATCATATATCTAGTTGTTTGTAGTTAAAAATCATATTCTAAGGTCACAGTCACAGGTCACAGTTGATCAGTCATGCAAATGCATAGGTACATTGTTTAATGTTACCTGATGGAGAAGATGACCCGGAAACTCCTCCTCGTCAGTGCCCGCAGAGTTTGTTGCCATCAGGTTCACAGGGCACAGGTGTAACTAATGACTAAAGGTCCTCGACCTCGTCATGTCGGCCACATTAGGCATAAGTTGTAAGTATATAATATGACGTCAGACGTATCACACAGGAATAGGAATGTCCAAGGTAAAAGTAGGTCACTGCTAACTTTCAACTGATGACTGATCGATAAAAAAAAGTTAATTCAAGCATAAATATTGCATAATATTGAATATTGTGCACTACTAACTAACTGTACACTTGACAGTTATGTAGCAGTCAGCCGCAACGCCAAATAATATAGGTTTCTTCAGACAATAACAGATGTAAAGAAATCCAACGATTTGAAGTTTCGTGTCCATCCTAATCTCTGACCAAGGAAGATTGCGGACACACATCTCGTTCTACCTAATCTCAGAACATTTGCGTTCACTCAATGATCTTGACTTTAAAAATAATGATGTACTTGTTTATATATTTTTTTAGTATATCATTCCATATCAAATAATTTCGATAATCGATAACAAAAGCAGCTAAATATTGTTTGCGGAATTTGTATGTCGGACTCAGAATTGGATTCTGTCAATCGTATGTTAGGTGATTTGGTTAAATTTAGGGTGCTTTTTTTAAGGTAAACGAAAATTCCAGACAAGTCCAAAACCGAAAAGCTCGAATTTCTAACGCTTTTGGAAAAACTACCACTCCTGATCTCCTGAGCTAATATATGCACCTAACAAAATGAAATTCGTAATAAGTAGTCAAACCAATCACCATAATAAGAATTCAGAACGTCAAGTTATTTATTCTGATTCTGAATCAATTTCAATACGCTTATGCCTGAGTAAAAAAAAAGTATTTCGTTGTACCATCGCTTGATTTGAAAACACGCATTCGAGCTACAGCTAATAGGCCTTCAATTCAAGACCTTCATTCATGTTAAATAATGTTATACTTAAGTGTCAATTTTTATTGGGCATTATGCTTTTTTAGAATATTATTTATTCAGAGCTAGTGTGGCTATTGTAAATTTTGCGATAATGTTTTAAAGTATATTATTAGATACGAGAATTTGGTGCAGGCTGAGCAACTTCGATAGCAAATCCCAATGCTAATTTCGTGAACTCTTGAGCTTGGTCAAAGCTAACAATGTTCAGGTCATCCTCTGGTGTGTGCATATGGGGATTACTCACACCTTGTCTGGGAAAAGCTGCTGGATATCCAAATTTATTCCAGGACGCGTGATCCGAACACCCGAATGGACAGGTCCTATCAATCCAGTTGTACTCCAAGTACCCATCGATTACTTTCCGCAGAAACTGATTCAGGTCTTCATTTGTTTCCCCAGTAGAAATTCCAATTGATCTAACATCAGCGAAGTACCCCACGACATCGAAATTTACCATTCCAATCACGTTGAACTGCTGTTCATTGTACAGCGAAGCAATGGCTTGGGAACCACGTAGTCCGACTTCCTCAGCAGCGTACCAATGAAATTCAACGGTTCTTCGTGGGACGAAGCCGCTGTTTACAATGGCGGCGAATGCTTCCAGCACTACTGCAGAACCACTTGCATTGTCATCAGCCCCTGGAGCGCGTCCATTGAGTCCATCCAGTCTATTAATGGAGTCCAAATGGGCACCAAGAATAATGATCTCATTTTTAAGAGTTTCGTCTGAGCCTTCAATCCGGACGATAATACTTTTTTGCGGCCATTCTGGGTGTTCGAATTCAGCGAAAGTAAGAAGATCCGGTCGTGGGTAATCTGTTTTAGAATACGAATCAAGGATCATGACTGTAAAGCCAGCGAGAAGCTTCAGCACCCCGATCAGAGTTGTAATATCGGTTATAGTAGGCAGTGTAGTTATTGAAAAAAGCTTCCACTCTAGAAATGTTTAATTTTGAGTATGCGGCCTGCACGTTGACTTGGTATTGAAGCTCCTCAGGAAATTCTGAAAATATTGACTCGAATAATTGAAAATGCAACCAGCATTACATCTGAAATGAAGCTTTAGATATAGGCCTACCAAATGTATTCTGAATCTTGCGAGCCACTGATGGTTCTGGATGATCAGTGATATCCATAAAATGAGCCCCGCTTTGGATCATCTCCCAAATTTTTGTTTCAGTCAACCATTTCGGAGCATCCGAATTATTGACTTGAATAAGTCTTTTTCCTTCTCCAGGCAGAATACTGGCAGTTATTGCTGCAATTCCGATTAACAGGACCAGGAGGGGTACAATGAAAATCTTCATTTTTTAAGGAATAGATTGTAAAAGTATTATGGCGTTTTGAAAAGCTAGCTCGTCAGTGCACGGTAGCTATAATATACTGTCACAAAGCAGAAGTCACAAGCTCAATCAATTAATTAATTTGCATTTGCATTTATATTTATTCTACTACAGATTACGTCAGGTAATCCATTGATTAACCTTAGTTTGAGCAGAACTAATCCCTAACTCATGTTAATCAGTCCGGTCTCTTGCACAATCTAGCTTCGTGATGTCTGTAGATTAATCACGCAAGCATCTACCTGAATAGCTATAATCGAAACAGCTCAATAGTATGTTCGGGGTGATTTTTTGAGCATTCCTCCAGCACTAATTAATTCCCATGAATTTTGTTTTAATTTAGCATAAAACTTGATTACTAACAAGCAATAGATATATGAATCTCGAGCCTCGATGCCTCTGCATTTACCTGTAATTGAATCACGAAAATGAGCATGTGTGACCTTTAGAGCAGCGTGTGGAAGATTAATTTGTGTGGTGTTACGGGTCAAAGTCTAGTCATAAGTAGTATGAGTTGGAACTGCCATTAATTACTAAGTACGACGAAAGATTATTTAATAAATAAAATTTGATTTAGGTAAAATAAGGCAAAAAAAATTTGTTTTACAAAATAATGCTTTTACAAAAAAAAATGTAACGAATCCTTTAGTTATTTATTATTACAATTCATAACCTAAGGAATTTGCTGTTTGTTTATTAAGTTTGTATACTTAATTTCTGCCTTTTCTAATGCTCAGAATTTCCGTCTAGAAAACAATGATCAATTTACTTACTTTAAAAATCGTATCAATGTCAAATTCAAGTTTAAACTTATCAAACCAAATCAATAGTGGTAACACCATGGTATTTTAGAGGAAAATGCTCTATTAACGTAGTTATTAGCATTGTGGGTTGTTCTACTGTAGATTTAGCTCTATTTCTTGGTTCGCGACTTTTTAACCCCGGAAATATGATATATTTATTATTTGGTAAATCATCGCCAAACTATCACGGTCAGAAGAAATTTCTAAAATATAAAATTCCTAAGCCGAGTAATATGTGATGTGATGTGGTCTCCCTGGCTTTGACTACCGATAATCTCAATGTTGAAAAGCGTCTACTTTGATGCGTTAGTTGTTTAAATAAAGTTGACCATCTCCCAGTTCAGAAGTTCGCAAATTATCCAATCGGGTTCAGAACATCGTTTTCCAACTTCCAACCCAAGAAACTTGCATCATTAACGCAGTTGAAACCCCAGCGATTTCATGCAGCCCTGATTCGTAAGTGTAAACATTTGTATACGAACAGCAGAAAATCAACGAAATCCAAAAGGATAGGTTGTACGCCTCGTAATATACTGATAGAAAACATAGCTGCAAAACTTAATTATAGTGTAGACTATATCTATTCCAAATTTACTGGTATCCTACAAGGCTATATTTGCGGATAATGCTCTTCCGAGACCGTATTCAGCGATTGCCGTCACAGCATTGTTTGAGTGGACAATAATTCACAGTGATATCTCACCTGACTATATGCTGAAACAAGTGTTACGAAGTCAAACGAGTTCTTTATTCGTGTACTGCACGCGAAAACACTGGAAAGAGAGGGTTTTAGCTTCATGTTCGGGACTGTTCCTTTTGACACCTTGTCGCGTGGCTCTTGATTGGAGGATCATCTTTCGCCATAACATCTGCTTCGAGGCCAATGATTCCAGGTATTCGCTATTTTGATGCGAGAAAAGGTCAGAATCCTGAATGCCAGGCGAAATTTGCTATGATTTTTATACTGGCTTCTATCATCTTTACCTATGGCTACGAGGGAGTCGTTTCGAGTTTTTTGACCGTTCAACCGCCGGAGTTGGTGTTTAAAACACTGAAAGAGCTTTTAAACAAGGGTTATAAGATTCGTGCTCCATTGAATTTCTTCAATGGAGCTGTAACAGCGCGTATTCGATCACGAGAATATAGGCGACTTTGATTCAACAATGTCATGGTCATCACATCATGGCCAATCAAATCCTGGAGCTGAAGTTTTAGCGTTAGTGTAATGTAACATTACTTTCAAAATAGCTGTGGATTTTGAAGCTAAATTCATTATTGAAATCAACGACGTTAATAACAATATTAGTTGCAACTGCATTAAAGAAACCAAATATCCTAATATTCTCGTGCATCAGTACTTCGGTCAGCATCATTTCCCATTTGTTGAAGCAGAGTAAAGGCTGTTCCAATCTGGATTATGGGCTTATTACACGTTCAAAACTAAATGTATCTCTTAAATTTATGTGTAAACTGGAAGCAAGAAATCATAGAATTCAATCTAAAACTACCAATTAGCTTTACTGTGAGCGACTGGAAAGTTATGTCTATTTTATTACAGCGGCAATATTTGCTCTCAGGATCTCTCGCCCTCGCCGTGTATTGACATGATGAAATATTTGAAGAACTGGAGAGTTTATTCTTAGTTCAAAATATGATTAAATATTAAATGGTAAACAAAACACTAATTATAAAACTTGAAACTGGAAGTAAATTTTTAGTAACGCTAAATGAAAAAATTCGCGTGGCGGCATGGTGAATGATGAATATTTAAATAATTGAATACAAATTTAAAGTTAGGAATTAATACTTGTGCGTTCATTCTATGCAGGAAATTTAACAAAATAATTTCTGTTCCTTTGGTAAATTTGATGATCCTTCTGAAACCTGCTGAAATATCAGCATTCAAATTGCCAACTATTTGAATATTATTTAATTTGAATGTTACACCGGAAAACGGACGAGTTCAATCGGTAGCATTTTTTCTGGTTAAAAGTTGTTCATATATGCAGTTTAATCTTAAGTGTAACTATAACATAACACGAATAACAGAACAATTGTGGGTGTTAAAAACAATAACAACGCACACATCAGTTGAATTGGAATCCAGATAAACTCGTTTTGTTGAGTTAACTAATGCTGATGCTGAAATTTTTTGCTTCATTTACAATACATATTTATTTGGAGGTTTTGATAAATTAAATACCTACCAAGCATTCTAATATCTTCCGACGCTGATAGTAAACAGAAACAACATACTTTTACGAAGTGCCTGTTATGTTATGGGGAAGTTATACGTGGGATGTTGCGTTGCAAAAAAAATAGTAATGGCGAGCTCGATAAAAAGTTCAAAATCTTAGGAATAATGAACTAAAGTGACGATTATGACCACGGATCATAACGTGAGTAGTCTTTCTAATTATTCGATATTCTGTTTTCCGTTGTGGAGTTTCATTATAGTTAATCTCAAGCCCAGAGTCCAGGTAGAGACTTAACGCGTCGAAAGTTAATTTGAATTATATCTGCATTAAGAATATGAACGGATTGAGCGTGGTAATCATAGTGCTGTTAGGAAATCTGTCAGGATTGGAGCTTGCGCTTGTGATACCACAGGTCACTGAGCAATGTAAGATACATATATTTTTATGTCTATATATTGGTTTCTTTCACATATTTTATTTCGAACAGCTCCTGTTTGTGGAAAAACGGATATCACTCAAGACGTGCGAACTCAAGCACCATATATTGTTTCAATTTATATTCGGCTGAGAAAAAATTCCAAACGCGTGAAGTTCTTAACGACAGGTGTGGTCACAAGTCCCACTGTGATATCTACTTTCTTCGGCGGAACGCTCGAGATGCCGCCAGATAAATATCGAGGTCTACCGACAATTCTTCCCAAACCAGAAGACTTTGTTATAGTTACTGCACTGAATTCTACAAACCTGCACAATATGGATCAATTCTCAGAGATAATTCAGGTTTAAAATTTAAAACTGGATGTCTTGCCTGAAATTGCTTCGAAATTTTTAAATTGCTTGTAAACAGGTCGATCAAGTTCAGCCCTACAGCGGAGTGCATGAAAGCTGGAAACGATTTCATTTCGTTTTCTTACATTTAAAATATCCACTGAATTTTTCTTCGTACCTTCGACCTCCGTGCGTCAGATTTCCGGAAAGAATACGCGAACTGACTGAAAAAGGAAAAGCACCGAGCTTATATCCAGAAAATGTGTATTCTGTCCTTGCTGGACATTCCTACCCCTCAAAAAATGGTCACTATGATCTCCTTCGAATTCGGGTCAAGATATTGTCGATTCATGAGTGTCAGAAACACTACTGGAAGTATTACGAAGCAGCCCTACCTGCGTCAATCACTTGTGCTCAGTCAAGTAGGTATGAATTCAATTCACCCATCGTTAAATTTTGCAAAGAGCTTTTCTTTTTATACCAAATTAGGTGAGCCTGAAACCCCAGGCTCCACGCTATCATGCCTCCAACCCAACGGAGTTCGGTTCGACAAGTTATTTGGCAGCAAGGATTTTATAACCGGTGAAATAGCAATGGTCCCAGATCGGAAAATGAATATATGCACAAAGGAGACCATATATTTTGCTTACATCCCATCACTTGCTGAGTCGGATTGGTTCGCAAAGTCAATTAGGCAATGCACATTTAAATTCTGTCTGTATTATTACCATAATTTAATTAGTTTAATCCTGGTGCATACATTTCAGATGCAGTCCTAAGTTCGCCTGCTTCAAAGGAACTAGCGAATGCCTGGACTGGTCAAACGTTTGTGATTCCGTCAATGATTGTGGCAATGCAGAAGACGAAGATGATGCATTTTGTTCAAGAACGTTTGGAAGAAGAAAAAAGATACACGATTATTTGATTCTTTCATAAAGTGTAAAGTGTTTTGACAACTTTAACGCAGATTTTATTGGATTTGACAAATCCTTATTCCGACGATTCGAAATAAATAGAAAAATACAAACTGAAATGACGCATTACATTAAATTAAATAGGTTAGCCTTTACGATGAGACTCTTAAAATGAGTAATCAAACCTTTAAATAGAGGATAAGAGGAAATACAACCTTCATCAGCAGAATTATTTTGCTGTTTCTAGTCATCATCCAGATAGATTATTTCCGGTGTCGTACTGTTGTTAGGAGGAGTTTGATAGATGATACTGACTTCTGGAGTGTCATTAAGATCCAAACGTTTAAAGCTGCATTCAAATTCAAGTTCAGCAAACTCTGGTTCATCTCCAGCTCCAGCAGTTCGGGTTTTCTCGATAAGCTCAGGCGCTGAAATATACATACGACGAAATACCATTAAATGGCCGTACATACGAAACTAAAAATCCCTTATTAGAGCACATTTGTTAGAGCTGCAAAAAATGTCTTAATGCGTACGTACGAAAACGACTCGCGCATAATTCAAGTATACATATTAATTATATTCTTATTTCTAAATTATTGAACCGAAAGTAAAGTTAACTTATTACTATTACCTTCTGCAGGGATCTTCCCAGTTGTAAATTGACTGGTGTAAACAGCGGAAGATGTGAGTTCCTTGGTTTTCACTGACTCCGCAGAATCCGGATCATCCTGAGGTGGATCATCTTGGTAATTCTGGGTTCCATCTTGTAGACGATTGTAGCAGGCTATAATAAAGTCCATATCCGGCGCCGGAGCCAGCTCCATCAACGTTTGAAGCGAGATCACATCTTAAAACAGAAAGATCAATGAATTTATGAAAAATTAAGGTTAATACTGCGCCGACTGCCCACCATTTCAGAAACTAACGGAAAGTTACCAGAAAAATAAATTATTTTCCAAACCTCAGATGAGAAGCATGTAAGAATAGAAGAATTTAGTTGAAGTAATGAGCTTGCAATTTTTAATCTTTGTTTTACATGTAAGCGAAATTAAAGGAATGAAATAAAATATAGTGCTTACTGGACTGATAGAAAAATGGTAAATATGCAGACTCCAGTGCATTTCGTCCCATCCTCTTTGCAGAGAAAGCATGAGCCAGACGCCCAGACATACGCTCCATATGAAACAAAACTCGGAACATAGCTCTCTGATGCTGGACTCGAGCTACGGAAATTATGGTCAAAGCTTTTTTCGTTGTCCCTGCTCCGGATCTACAATACTTTGACTGAAATAAAAAAGCATATACTATTCTAATTATTGGCGCACATAAAACCTGGTATTTTCTACGGAATAGTTTTAATTTGGACCGCACAACCAGCGGGGTATTTAATAGCTAATTTCGTTTTAAAAATAAGTGAAAACTTACTTGGAGAAAAAGAAACCGTAAAACCATTGGACTGATGACTGGGTTCGTACAAACGTAGCAATGGCAAATAAGGGAATGTAGCAACAATTTTGGAATTCCATAGATGCGTTCAATAAACCCAGCCTTTGTCTTGAAAGCTTCATCTCGACCTTCACGGCCGTAATGGAACTCCGGAAAGTCTATCGGAATCAAATTCCAAGTCTGAGGAGATGGACGAAGCAATCTCTATAAGAGGAGTTTGAAAGGATAAGTCATGTTACCATACAAATTGTACGGACAAAAACGGTGATATGTTTTAAATTCACACGTACCATAGGATTTTTCACCGGCAGCTCTAACTTTTCTAGTTGCGCTACCAGTTCTTTGACCACGAGTTCTGAACGAGAACTAGCCGGAGGTACTTCAACTGAAAGACGCTTATCAATTGCATCAATCATCACATGACAACTGTCAAAGGTTTTTGCAACAATTTCATTCTCTGCGATTGGAATCAGAATCTGAAACGTTCTGGTAATAAAAATGAGAATAAGAATAAACACAAGGTTGTTCATAACTAACAAGACTCACCTGCTAATCAAACACATTTGCTGACATAGATAAATTGTATCGGCGGCGTAAGTCCTTGCCTCTTTTACATCTCCTGCGTCAATCATTATTTGAAGCATGTCTGGAGCTGTATCCACAATAATTGAGAGAAGATGATTGTTGTGGTACATGTCCGCCCAACCTGTGCAACAATAGTAAGAGGTAGGGTTTATGTAGAACGATAATAAATGGTTCGATGACTCTTGAGAAAACGATTTCATATTAAACATATTAAAAATTATATACCTGAACTATTTGGGTTTGGTTTCCGCGAAACTCCACCTAGTAATTTTATTGCTTTTTCAATCAGACCAGTAGGACTTAGGGAAGTTAAGCTGTCGGAAATGTCTTCAAAATTCAGCGACAGGTCGGCAGGCAGTTTGATATACTTAGCCAGTAGCAAGTAGCACTCGGCCATGATTAAATGATAGGCATCCAAATTATGACCGTGAGTTCGAAGTACTAGGGCCTTGCTGAGCCAGTCAATGCCCTCCTGGTACTGAAGCAAAAGGCGCAAGAAAATTGATTACAGTAAATAAAAGGATTAACCAAGCCTCCACGAACGTAAACTCGCTCGCCATACATATTAAGAATTCGAATACTTACGGATTTATTTTTAAAGCACACTGCGGATTTGACATAATCCAATCGAGCAAAATATGAATTATTCATGTGCTTGAGCTTTAGTCCTGTGTTTTGGAGCTCTTCTAAGTTAGTGACGTTTTCCTTGAGTGATTGTGGCATCAGACGATACAGCTCCATTCCAGCTTAAAATATCCAAATAAGGCGGATTAAATCCCGTATACCGTCTCGACTCGACGACGTTCTAATGTCTAGTTATTTATACCGAACCGAATGCCCCATTAAAATCCCCGGTGAGTATCCAAATCAAAATACTGAACAATACTGTGAAATATGAACAAATCTACAAGTCTACGCGTTTTGATTCTTTTGAGCTTACCAAATAGCTGAATATACCCTCGTTTGTACATAGTCGCTAGCCTTTCAACGACATGCCAGCCCCTTATTGTGTTGTAAGTGTCTCCGTATGCCGCAGCTTGAAAGGTACACATTCGAGCAGTTGTCATGATCAATCCTGGACAAAGTTCGTCTATCCAGCATTTCACTTCAACTTCCTGTATTCATACATTTAAACATCAGGGCATCAGCCTCCCCGTATTAGACCAATATCAAGGTTAGCGGTGAGAGTCACGCTCAAAGAACTTACGTCAAAATGGATGACAGCGTAAAGCGAATCAATGCAAAAAATTATATTATTAGCAACTTCAGCTTCATGACTAATGTTAATGGACGTCAGGGCAGGAATAATTCTGTCGTCGATTGCCGTCACATCCTGGGACGGGTCTGGCTTTTCTTCTGGAGCATTTGCTTTACTGAACTCAAAATCTTCCTAAAAGAATAAAATATTCTTCAGCATCAGATTCTTCTCATACAAAAATATAGTTAGTACGTCAAAACGTGTGCCAGTCGGGCGGCGGGCGGGCGGACAAGAGGGACATTATAAAAAATACGAGAACATTTATCAATGGATAATTTATTTTTTTAAGCTCAAAGAGCTTGTCGAAATCTTACCCTTGCTTTTGTCTGTAGTGTTCGGAGATAGGAAAACCCCAACCATCCTTTTGTCACGGCAGCAAGTATTCCTAAACAAGGATTTTCTTTATCGTCCTTGAATTAGTGCGATAAGAATTGGAAATATTCTTAATTAGTCAATATTAATACAGCAATGAGGGCAATCACTCACTATACAACTCAAACTATACTTTCACAGTACCTTAGTGGCCTCATCCAAGACTCCTATGAGTTCCTCACAACTCCGCACACAGAATGTTTCGGTCGACTCATCCCCCCACCAAAATCCTATTACTTGCGCTAATATTCCTATGGCAGTGTCGTATACCGAATCAGAATTGTCTTCTAGATGCTCTCCTGCTGTTACTAAAGCTTCTGGAAGAGCGGCTCTGAGAATATCGACAGGCACTGACATTAACATCTGATCAACCAATTCATTCGGACAAATGTCCCAATCAAAATCAACCCGTCAAAATAATAGTACTCATTACAGATGTAAGACCTTACCGAGCGGTCATGTAAACGTTAATTTCTAGACGCAAAGATGCAGCTATAAACTTTTCATAGTCAGGGACATCAATCAGTGCTTCTCGAAAGGTAAAATTCTGTAAAGAAAAAAGTAAATATTCTAAATATACTTCGGTATCATTTTAATGTACAGCATCTCTTCTAAACAATCAACACAATTATACTTACTTCGGTATCCTCGTCTCCAGAATCACTTTTATACTTAAGCCATTGATATCCCCAATCATTGTAGCGTTTCGAATCATAAATATCATAGGCACATATCTGAGAACTCATCAACCCAGGAGCCCTTGCCATCCACCTTGCTATTACTGACAGTCCGGTCATGAAATCTTTCAGGTGATGAAATGCATCTGCCATGATCATGGCGTACTGGGTGGGATCCGCCTGAAAGAGGTAGTGGCCAAAATTGAGATAAAAGTTTTTCGCATTCGACAAGTGATACTCTCAACCACAGTACTACTAACGTACTTTGCTATTGTTCGCCTCTGCAAATTTGTAGTACGTATTTATAGACTGCTGGCACACTTCAAGCGATTGGTCTTTATCTCCAATATTGTGAAACTCAACAGCCAGTTCTGTGAAACTGTTTACTAAAATCACAAATTACAATCCTGATTTAAATTTATTTTAAACATCTTGATTTTTATATCATGTAAAATACAAGAATATAACATTACCAAGTTTGCCATGAACGTCATTAATGAACCCGCGATTTTCTATTTTTGGAAGAACAAAATCCAACAGATCGGTGCATTTTGTGACGAGAACTTGTAGCGATTTATCCCCACTCTTTCGACCGTGGACGTTATCCGCCAAGATACGAATGATTAGAATTACGAAGTTGACCACAACTTCACACTGCTCGGATACGCTCAGACTGAGCGACTCGTGTTCAGAACAAGTGCCGTAAAAGTTTAATAGTTCACAGAGTTCACTAATAAGTCGGATAAAAGCTTTGCTCTGAATTCCTTTACATGTTTTCTCAGTGATTCCGGATGCCGCACATAGCAGCTGGAAAAATCCGGACAGAATGTTTAGGCTTAGTCCTGTAATCAAGGTTTCAAAAAAGTTAACATGGTTCAGATGATTAGTTATATAGTCACATGCAATGTGGGAAACATTATTGCAAAGAAATGAGTGTGGCTCAACCTCACCTGGTTCTGAATATCCAGAAAGAACTTTGAGACGAAAGTTTTTCACAGCATCAGCCGGGGCAGATCCTTTGTTCACATCAATAAATATAGCAGTAAATGTCTTTTCAGCAAATTGAATACACTTATCCAGAATGTCAAACTCGTCTAGAGCGATGCAATTTTTTGACACATCAACAACAGCGTGGGCAACATTGAAGGCTTTTTCGTGATCTTTAGTATTCATCATGAGCTGCATTAATCCGAATGTAAAGTTGAGCAGCCCGAAGAAAACTAAAGTGCTATTTCTACGCTTTTTGAAGCCCATATCTGACTCCTGTGAAAGAATAATACAGGTCAAAATTGTTTCGGCTCGAATTCAAACCATTGACATCGGTATGATACTTGACATGAGCTGTGTAATTAATCTTCGCACAGTTAAAGAAGAGAAGCATCTTTATCTTATTCGTTTTAGGGTGTGGGTTACAAACAATGAGTTAAGTAAATGAAGTCTATATTTAGTACTTAGCGTAATTGAAGCAAGCGTATTGGTACCGTTTTTCGAATTTCAACTGTATACGCAGCAGAAAATATAACGAGGAATAAAACGGTTAACATTTAGCATTAGCATCGAATTGGTATTGAACTGCATATTTTCACTTTTAATATTAATTATAAACTCTTGATTCAGAACACTTACCCATTTAACTAAAAAGGCATACTCATCAACTAAATCCAGAATCATTTGCTTGACCACTCCCTGATCTTGGCAGCGTTGAGAAATACAATGGAGCTTTAGCAGCTTAGCACCCGCTTTTCCGAGGTTTCGGACGGATTCTGAAAGTAGCCACCGCAGAGCTATATTGATAATTTCCATGGCTTTTTCTGGTGAAATTTCTCTGCAATGTTCAGCCATGTAATTCCAGAAATGAGAGTAAATTGCGTATCTAGACTTTTGGAATTTCTCTAATTTCTTTTTGGTCATATCCATCTTTCGTAAACCATTCAGAAAATTCTTCTGGTCAGAAAAATTCCAAACTTCCTGAAATTAGCAACAAATATATATGTAAGTATTTAATTTATATCCTAAGCTCAATAATTATGTATTTGAATTTAGATCTGAAATACTACTCACAACATTGAAAAAATTGAGCGTAGTATCCTTGTCAGTGAATACGTCTCTGTCCGGTTGGAGTATCATGTTTTCTAGCTCTGTCAGTTGAGCTTTGATCCGTGCTGGGCCAGCAGGGACCTTGGTCCAGGCAGGTCTTTCATCCGACAGTTCCGGAGCCAAGGAGTCGTCGCTTGACAATGACGAGACGGACATCCTGCTTTACTTGTCTGCTCAGTACCCGAGGTGACAGCCGAAGTATATACGACACGGGACAATGTTAGGGGACAGGAGAGTGCAGAGGTCAGTCAAAACGTGCCAGGTCAAAGGTTGAACGTACAAACTGTAAACAGAAGTAGTGATGAATGAATAATAAATGCAAAGGTGAAAGGCAAAAGCAATTGACTTGGCATGTGAAATTCGAGCGACGGCTTTTGTTTATTTAAATTAGCGGGATGTTGAACGAGCGGGAAGAACTACAGACGACTCTTTGCCCCAGTTGCATTCTATGGTCCTTATACGACCAACCAAATTTTTACAACAATTACGCATCATTTAATTAGGTATATCTATATGAATTAATACCTGCATAATTTAATGTTTAAAGTTGTGTCAGTTTAAATATAAATATATTTTAGAAGTATCAGCAGTGCATATTTGAATTACACCGAATAAAGGTGATGTAACTACATCCCAAAAAAAATGCGAATGCTAAAACCGTTTTTATGGTAAATATTGGTGCAAATAAAACGATTGGACATTTAAGATTCTGGTAAAACAAAAAAACACTGATTTAAGATCATATACGAGAACAAATATGCAAACCCTAATCAGTGCACTTTCTCTATTTTGTATTAGTATTATAATTTCAGCTTTTACTGTAGTTGAAATTCTTAATTTTAAGTTTACAGAAACAAAACTTTTGTATGAAGTGTTCCAATCATAACAATATAAAGCTATATACATAAACCTCAAATAATTATTTCAGCCGATTAGGAAATTCAATTCAATATATATTGATGTATTTTTTCCGAGAAACTTTAGCTCAATCTTTTACAATTTTAATACCAACCAAAATGACTTTCAATTTATGCTGAGGCAATTGGCTCCGAAATTTCAATGGCGTATCCGATTGCTAATTTAATGAATTCTCCGACTTGCTCGAAGTTGACTATTTCAAATGTATCATCTTCGGTGTGCATGTACGGATTGACTACTGCTTGTTTCGTTGACGCGGCAGTAAATCCCGCTTCATACCAAGAAGCATAATCGGAACAAGCATACCCGCAAGTTCTGTTGATCCAAGTGTATTCCAAGTACGTGTCAGCAATCTTCCTCAGAAATTCCGTTAGGTCAGGGTCAGTCATGTCAAGAGTGAAAGCAACGGAACGAACATCTTCTTGATATCCAACGATGTCGAAGTTCAGCATGGTCGCAACACTGATGTTCAGCTTGACATATTCATCAGCGATTTCACCGGATCCAAGAAGTCCGAGCTCCTCAGCGGCGTACCATTGGAATTCGATGCTTCGTTTCGGTTGAAACCCACTTTCCAGCAAAGTTGTGAATGCTTCGAGAAGTACCGCAGATCCACTACCATCATCATCAGCACCTGGAGATCGCCCGGTAGCTCCAGCGAACATATTGAGAGAATCCAAATGGGCTCCCAAAATAACCACTTCTTCTTTCAACGCTTCATCGGAACCTTCGATCCGAGCAATAACGCTCTTCTGAATCCAACCGGTGTGCTCAACTCGTGCCAGATTGACGCTTCCAGGATATTCGATGCTGGAATACACATTGACCACTTGATCGAACAGCCATGCTGAAGATTCTGCTCCGGACTCACTGTTGTAGTAGCGATTATGGAAAGATGTGAAATTTCGCAAAAAATTTTCAACCCTTGTAATGTTAATTTTTGATATAGTGGATTCTACAGTTTCTTGGAATTGGATTCCCTCTGGGATGACTGCGAAATGCACAAAATATAAAACAGTATTTAATATGTTAATTAATCCATGATTCCGAATCAGTTGAAAACATGGTTTTGATTTAGCAAACGTACCGAACGAGCTTTTAACCCGAGCTACTAACGGTGTCTGATGCTTCGTAACATCTCTGAAGTGGATTTTGTTACGGATAAGTTCGAATATCTGTTCTTCGGTAAGCCATTTTGGATCTTCACTTTTACTAACTCGAATAAGTCGCTTTACTTCAAAACTAGTGTTTGGTAATGCTGATGCAACTGTTGTTGATACAACAGCAAATAAAATAATCAAACTCTGGAGTTTGGCCATAATTGAGACCTCAGAGCAAAAATTAGAATTGAAAGGCCTACAAAATTTGATGATTTTATACATTTGAAGACCTCGTATGGCCATTATCATGGTTATCTGATATAATTAAATTAGAGATTTTTGATGACATCACAAGAGTAGGGTACCTCTGTATTTATCATATATGCTTGAGCTGTGATTAAATAGTAAAAATATGGGAATTCACGGACTGCTGCAATCAATCATTTTCAAGTTCAAGTATCAAAGTTCAAGTATTTTTATCGGTATTACGGTATTGTACGTACAGTAGTAGTGCCTGTGTGCCGAAAGCTTTTGGTGATAAGAAGCATGCATGTATAGTGTCAAAAATTGGCTTAGCTTATCTTTTGGGTTATTCCTGAATAGATTATCCAAGCTTATCTGCTATTTCATATTATATCTTATTTCGAGACTGTGGATTACATCACTGCAATCTGCAAGAGATTCTTACTGGACCACGATCTCACTGCGCCCCGCCCGTGGCGTATATCGATCCCAATGCATATTGACCATCTATGGAATTCGCCGTTCTTTCCGAAAAAGCTCATTAAATTGTTGCGGAGCTGAGAGAAGATTGTAAATTAGTGTTGGTTTGGCAGCTTCAACTTTTTAAATAAGTTCTGAATTTCAGGATCTGCACTTGTACTGGGCTTCATAGCAATATCTATATACTAATACTCAGCGTCATTCTTTCTTTCTTTCTTTCATTCTTTCTTTCATTCTGGGCCGGTATCAAAGTCTCAAATTTAGCACTAAGCACTATTGCCCCTGGTTACCTTATAGCGCAAATTAGAGAAAT
>VNWX01000192.1:0-27926 GCA_009869905.1 Ceratophysella communis
CCCCGATTGTGCTCGAATTAAATCACTGTTATGAAGGTTGTTGATTTAATTATTGTGCAGCGCTTTAATGAACAAGTAAATTCTTCCGCGTGGTAAACCATAACTAAAGTCTGATATTATACATCGTTTACCTATAATATTATAGAGGAGAGTAACGAGATTATGAAGCAGTTCATTCTTCATCAGTTTGAGGTCAGTTTACTAACTGTTGAGGACACTACACTGCACACTCCTGTTCCTGTCTGCATATCCGAGTGAGTGTAAGTAAAAACGATTTCAAAATTGACGTAAACCACTCCCGACCAACAGACAGATAAGATTGGCATGAGTGTTTAATTACCCATTCGGTCATTTCATAGAACCATAAAGGCCAAGCCCGTAAACGCTATATAAGTGTACCACCGGCCTTAGCCATACTGAATGCAATTGATAATTAAATATTTATATGCATCTGTCTTTATATATTCAACCAACTTTTGTAGATACCAAACATGACAGATTTTATAGGTTCATTTCTGGTTTCGGCTAAACAGCATACAGCAGTTTGCTGCAGTAGGATTATTTAAGGACGCTTAAATTTATAACGACGGTAACTGGCAGTATTCAGGGCTGCATTTCTGGTTTTATTTTATTTTTGATCGATTAAGATTTTACAAACTGTAGATTTCTGGGTACAATGATTTGATTCTGAATATTTTTATGAGTATACTAATAAGCTGTAGCTTTGGTTTTGGCTTAAAGTACTTGACGAAATTGACATTTCCTGGTTGATAACTTTCACTATTAAAGTAGCGATACCATTCTGTAGTAAGAATCGGATTCTAAAAACTTGTTTTAAATTTGGCCAGCACAACGCATGTATTTCTAAAATTATACGGATTCTGCTGAAATGAATTATGTGAATATACCTAGTAGTAGAGTGAGAGGCAAGATAACGAGACTCGAGTACACAACTAAAGCTCAGTTTTCTGTCAGTACAGGCTGATACTGCTTTTATCTTAAACCTTATTCATTCTATTTGGCTTTATCTGTCGTGCTGCTACTCCAGCATATTCTCCAGTAAGTACTAAAAACTGTTTTACGCTAGCCATACAATTATTCCAAGTTTTCGAAGCTAGCTTAGGAGCGGTCGAAAGTAGTGAGAGTGCAACTGAAAGCAGCAAAAGTCTGTGTGAGCGTCCGATGCGGCAAATTGTACAAATACAACAGAATTTTCACATCGAGTCGACCGAAGTTCGCTTTTTTGGAATTTGGATCAGGTGTGGTTGGAATTTTTGAATTGACAGACAATACTCTGACTTGTTTATATTTTGAATTTCCGTAGCTCTGCTGTGTCTACTGGATTAATTCAGCTCACATTCTAACATTTGCTAGGAGCGTCCGGTCCTGTGCCTGTCCTGAGTTCTGACCTTTCACCTGTAGTCGCCTTTCCCCAATTGCTATTGCTACAACGGCTGAAAGTGTAATTACAGGTTCATAAGCGGTTCTATGCCGGTGATGATGTCCTAATATGCAATCACTTCACTGTTAGGTTCTGTATCGTCAATTACGTAGTACATAAAGTACCGTATCCTACAGTATACGGACAATTTTACAACTTGGGTGGTATTTGTATTTTGTATCATCTATATCTATTTGTGTATTTGCTTCAGCTGTCAGCCTTCTCCGCGTCTATTTACACCTTTTCAGTACGAATACGAAAGTCGTCGTCGTACTTCAAGTATTTATTTATCTATGGGTGCCAAAGTACTGCTTTTGGTTACAGATTGAGATTCTCAATTGAGCGTTTTACGTTTTAAGGTAGTACCTAGTCACTTTTCGCACTAAAAAAGCTCGGTTTGTAGTCTGTAGCTAATAAGTACTCGTTTGTTTACATTTCGTTAGTAGGTTAGGTACGTAATACGCAAGTATTTATTAGCTAGTCGCTGGATGTTGTGATATTAGGAGCTAAGATTTTCCAACATCTAGATAATTTTATTATTTTAATTAATTTACATGAGTATGTACACGTTTTTTCCGTAACTATTGCGTAAACAATCAGCCTGGATTAGGAAGCCTATCATCAACTAAAAGGAATTCAGATCCTCAGGTGTGGTGTGGTTACATAAAACGTAAATTGGAAATTAAAATTACGAGTATGAAATAGGACTAATAATCTATCAATATCAATAGAATTTCTTAGCAGTATGCCATTAGTTTTTATTGCTATTTGCAGTATTTAATCTCCCGCAAAGTTAGATAGCAATTAAAGATTCCAATTATATTTTACTCAATCAGCTTTCCGTAGTAATGACTAAAGCGAACTTCTGACTTCTTAGGGTCGGTTGTGAGTTGTGAAACCACAACGATTGTTTCTAGTAGTACTCATTCAGTAAATATGATTACGAGCGTATTTTAATTCTGTAGGGCATTTGTTATCTATCGAAATGGAAATGGAAATACGGGTACCACTACCACTATTGCTCAGAAGATTTCTGAGGAAAGAATGGGCCATAGAAGAACTAATTAACCGAAACAAGCTTTATTATCAGCTTACTCACTTTAGTCGAGCATGGAATTAGGTGTGAGTGTAAACGGAAGTATTCGTTAACCGGAAACGAGAAATGAATCAGCAAAGTACTGGCACTGACTCATACAATACAACAGATATCGAAAAATTAAACCAAGTTAGATAAGTAATTGTTTTGTGCCTAATAGAAATAGGTGTCTGTCTATACACAGGGGGCTCGTAAGGTCATCGCTTTTAGACGCAGTAGTAGCTCGACATGCATACGAAATTCGGAAGCATTAAGTAAGTAAGGCTGTAACATGGAGTTTATTTCTAACAAAGCAAAAAGTCAAGCTAAATTGATCCTGGGCTGAGCATGGTGTGTATTTGTGACAGGAAGGTCATTCATTGCTAGAAAGAAACCCTCCCACAATTATAAAGGGCTTATCTTAATAAAATATAATATTTGTCTTGTTTCAGGTCATTCTCTTACTACGGTCAGCTCAAGAGTTGACAAAGTAATTAAGAAGGCACTGATTGTAAAAGACTGGAGAAGATAGAACCAGTTCCTTGGCCTGTGCCCAGTTACCTGCAGGCAGACACGGCCTGACGTCGTTGGAAGGACTAGAAGTAATAGAGACATATGACTTGGACGATGTGTCTAGAGTGTGCAGCCCGTATCACCTCTGTGCTTCTTCTGTTACCGACAGATCAGTAGCCACAGGCACCCACTGAATGGACGACGTGCCGGTGGAGTACTAGGAAGCCGGAAAGCAATGGCCACCACACTAAGGAGCTGTTGGTGATTTGCCTGGCGAGAGACGAGCCTGACACTTCGTGTTGAGTGATAGTAAAAGTTCTTCAAAATTATTCGGCGTGCTGAGTTGTGGTGACTGTGAAGCAGAAGTGAGGCGTAAACAGGATAAAGTGATGGAAGTGCCAGAGAAGAGAAAGTTGAGCCCGTCAAATTTCCCGTGCTACCCCGCCGCTGAGACGGATGACTTCCTGGGTGAACCCCATTCCGCCAGAAGTGTTATTAATGGTAGTCAGAGTCAGGCCCTGCAGTCGCGACGGTGGAGATGGCGACGGTCCTGGGCTCTCTACCTCGCGCTTTTCCTGTACCTGACCTTGCCCGCCGTGACGGCCTCCGATAACGACTGGTCTCTGAACTGCCCTGAGGCTTGCACATGCAAGTGGATTCACGGCAAGAAGACGGCGGAGTGTCGGAGTGCTGGGTTCAATAGCATTCCTACAGATCTCAGTGATGAGGTGCAGGTGCTGGACCTCACAGGGAACATCATATCTACCCTTACCAAGGACATATTCAAGCAGGCAGGTCTCCTTCATCTCCAAAGGATTTTTCTCAAAAATTGCCAAATTGAGCGGATTGACCGAGACGCTTTCCGGGAGCTTAGGATTTTGATAGAACTGGATCTGAGTGAGAACAAGATCCGAACGCTTCAAATGGAAGGCTTCGAAACGAACACGCGGCTCAGAGAGCTCCAGCTCAACGACAATCCACTGAACAAACTGAGTGGCGTCGAGTTTCCACCCTTGCTCTTCCTCTCCAAGCTGGGGCTCAAGAACTGTCAGCTTTCGGAATTCAGCAAGAAGAGTTTTGCCAACCTCGTCAATTTGGTAGAACTGGATTTGAGTGGGAATAAGTTCCGCTACATCTCAGAGGAGTTGCTGCAGCCGTTGAAGAAGCTGAAGTCCTTAGACCTGCGAGACAATCCGTGGCGCTGCGATTGCCGACTCAAGAGTTTTCGAGAATGGGCGTCCGCGAACAAACTTCTTCAGGCGGGCACCAAATGTGCTGACCCTGGACCGGTGGCCAACTTCGAGTGGAACATTCTACTCTCCTCAAACTTTGCCTGTTCTCCTGAAATTATTAACCTTCAAGTCAATGGACAGCCCACCGAGGTCGCAATTGTAGGAGACGTAGGGAAGGAGATTACACTTGAGTGTCTCGTGAGAGCCAACCCGCCGGCAGATGTTCGTTGGGTGAGGGACAACGTCGCTGTTACCAATGCCACTGCTTCAGCTCAGGGCAAGGCGTACTACGTGCATATCAGTGGAGATCTCGAGCGATGGGTCAACCTCACTATTCAAAACTCGCATCCGGGTGATGGCGGCGAGTATACCTGTGTTGGTGAAAATAAAGGTATGACCTGCTTTCTACTTTCTATGTTCTCAAATTTTAGCATAACTTCTTTTTGACCAGACTAGGTTCGACTATATACAGATTTTCCTAAGAAATAGTTAAACACATTATCAGCGTAAGACATAAGAAAATGCATTATTTTCGCAATTATTCGTTTTCGTTTTCGTAATGCGTGTAAAGAGTATGGTAGTGAAAAACTTTTGCTAAGTATAAGGAGGATCGTAGATATGGTGGTATAAAGTGAAATTAAACATAGCTGCATTCAACTTGAAATGCATTTAAATCAATTTAACGTCACAACGGTTACCCGAAGCAGTCTTGTGCCATAATTTCATCTATATTTGCTGTCTCTGCAGGTGGGAGCGTTGAAAAGAACGTGACCCTGAACTTCCAAGAGGTGCCTTCGGGAGCAGGAGTGGGAACAGGAATGGGAAATGACCCCAATGGTTACCACAGCCGTTCCTGGCTCTGGATTCTTATTTCCGGGCTAGTCGGTGGGGCCATTCTGATCCTGGTCATCCTCCTGGTCTGCTTTTATTCCAGACGACGCCGGACAAACAAGTCCACTCGATCCCTGGACCTCAAGGTACTTGACTAAGCATTCAACTTACGGAAACTGAGCTCATGTCAATATTCCAGACTCCACCCTTTCCTCTTCCTGTACTCAACTAACTCACTGGAATTCCTAGTCCTCCTTCCGCTTTTCTTTCGTTTCATCATGTGCATGTGAAGTGGAGAATGGCATCATTATCATTTCCGCATTCTCTGGCTTAAACCGAGAGCTCATCACTCTCCGATCGACGGAGTTTCCCCAGTCTCATGTCGACATGACATGAGAAGATCCGCTCAATTTCTCGTCTTAATCCTCATCAAGGGGCGTTGTTCGAGCGGTTCTGAAATCAATTTTTAATCCATTACCCAACCGTAATACTAACAGAGGCCCATTTCGGAGAATGAACGGCACGGGCTCCCGTTATCATTTAAAATAACATCTCGCCACGATGACTTCCGCAACTCTAAAAACTTCTTTTTAATTTAATAATATGAGGATTTCCGTGTGATGATAACGGGTCTCCCGTTTCATAGGTGGCTTCTTTCTGCTCTCAACTTCTTGATTTATTTTATTTCGCTGAATCTAGGTTAGTCTCCCATAATAATACTTTTATTTTACTAGCTTGGTGTGGGCTTTCATTCTGCTTGTCTCTACGCTTGGCTGCAACATGGCGGAGGAATAGAATTAGTATTTGCTATATTGTACGGCGGCACGCAGTCAGGAGCTAGGGCTCTAGTTCTTTAATCCAACTCGGTCCTGCATACCGCTGCCTGGTAGCCCAGTCTCTAATTACTACTTAAACTCTAGGCTTCAAATTTTGTTTAATCAGGGTTTCACAGTTTCGCCAAAGTACAGCCGGCTCATTGTCGAACGAGGATTCTTTTTGAAATGCTCTCGAGTCGGAGAGCCTTTGTCGTGGTTAGTTGATTAGATCTTGATTGTTACATTAGAGAACGGGGAGCAGAGAGTCAAAGTCAAGGAGTATAATAAGTATGCGCATTTCTCTTGAACCCTCCTATCTCATCCCACCCTTAGTACTGATGAGGTAGGCTTTTCAAGTTAATTTTTAGACAATTCACTAACCCGACTTCGGTAATACGTATTTTAAAATTCGTCTAAACTTACAAAAATTCTACGTCATTAAGGTATCCGTGCAAAGTCCCGTGCGTTTGCTTGCGGTCAAATTAGACATCCCGATTCCGATTCAAGCGCAGATATTAATACTATATATTTGTCACTGTGCTTGCAAATAAACAATATCAAAGCCCTTCAGGTCAATCCTTGAAATATCTCTAACATTTACTTTGGATTCCTGCCGTATTATTTGTAAAATAATATTAATTCCAAGCCCGTCGGATCAGGAAATTCAGTAGAAATATGTAGATGGATCTTTAATTCAGGTGTGCTTACGGGCTTCTTCTATTAAAAAAACTACGGTTTGACTTCTTTTTCTGATTTTGTTTCTTGAGGCATTGAAAAAATTGGTAATCCAAGCTAACTTAAGTTAGTAGACAGAAATGCTTTAATGTCTGCAAGGGCTCCTGTGGAACGTCTTGTGTAAGCGATAGGTGAAATTTATTTGGACAACTCCAAGGTTATACCACGATATTACCGTGGTTATACCCAGGGCGAAGCTTATTCGTTGTACAAAAACACTTCTGAAACCTACTTTTCCATCAGAACCATTGAGTGAGTAAAGATCAAACATCCTGGCCATGTATGCTGCCTCTCCATCTTTTTTTGATCTTGCTGTGTGGTTCTGGAACCTTCAGAGCTGGACGCCTGTTTGATAAACTTTTTATTCCTGGATAGTAGACAGGAGGAAAAGTCCGGAGGAAGTTGTTTCGGTTTTGTTGTCAGAAACAGAAAAAGAGCTAAAACGGGCTTCTTCTTATCTTAGGTTGGAATTCTAAAAACCAAAAAAAAGTTTTAAAATGCTAAAGAAGAAATTCCTGAGCAGAAGCTAGAACGAGAGAGAAGTAATCAAAAGGGAAAGTGCGACTATGTATACGTAGGACGAAAACACGGAGTGCTGCTGGAGCTCATTATAGTGAAAGTGAAACTGGCACGGCGGCGGCAGTGTTAGAGAGGGCGGCCTATTAGTTCGTCTGCCAGCGAAAATCCTGCATGTATGCATGCATCAATGAATTCAGGATAACACGATTATTTGGATTTCCCTTGCCAGGAATTTCCATGGATTGTACTTTGATGTGTTGAAGGGTAGAGGAGAAAGAGCAATAGCTGAATTTGAGCTGCTCGCACGCCTTTGTTGTGGCTTCGCCGCTTACATCGTCAGCTCTGTCGGGGCTCATAGATAGGGTGTTCTGAATTAAGCCAGGAACACGTCATAACATTACGTGGCATTGACCGAGTATCCAATCTCAACATTACACGAATGACACGCGTAGGCGTCAATTAATTTAATGAATTCCGCTTCGCTCACCTTGGCCCGAATGGTCAATCAAGAATCAGTAGGTCGTTTCATCTTTGAAATCATATCCAAAACACCGATGTGTTTAAATATTTTCAGTATTATGCACGTTAGGCTTACTTTACTTATTTCTTTCCTCTGTAACTTCTAAGGTATCTCTAATCAGCTTTTCGTAGGCTTAATATATTTCCACCAATTTCCTACCGTCAAGCTTTTCAGGTCTAGACATGGGAAAAATGACTTCTCGAAGCAGTAATTCAGCCTAATCGAAAATTCAGCTTAGCATAGGCAAATATTTAATCCTGGACGAATTTATTCCTTTGTTATGACAGTATACTGAAGGCATTCAGCTGTCGCGAAGATAATTAGAATTCTCGATTAAGTTAGCGATGCCAATTTGGCTTGTAATATATTTTAGTTCCGTGTAAAGACTACAATGAGAGAAAGTCAGGAGAAAGCCAGACAAATACGTTTTGGCATTGGCAGACAGACAAGTCTTATCTGTCTCCATATGTCAGGCCAAATGATAAGATTGTTGTGCATAGTTTGTAGTTGTTCTGACATATTGCAAGTCGTAATGAGATGGCAGGAGGAGAGTGGAAAGAAGGTAAGGCCTTGGACAAAAGGCTTTGCCTAGTTTTACGATCCAACAGCCTCTTGACTCATTCCATCGTTTCCATGACGGCATTGTTCTCTCTATTGTCCTGCTGCTCCACGCGGAGCTCGAGGCGGAGGAATGCATGAGATTTTATTTAATTTGGAGAAAGGTTAGCGAGGAAGCTGGATGAGGGGATGTGATGTCAACAGTTGTCACATTTCCCTCCGCTCTATTATTACTTTCCTCAGACCCTTTTGTTCACCAGCTCCGTAATTTTATTTTTAAACCCGTCCTCTAGGTATGCGCATCCTTATTTGACAAATTCCTCATTTCAGAGAAACCAAGCTTCTCAGCACAGAAATTCACAATAAGACTTTCTCCGGTTGTGCATAAAATCCGTATTGTTTGCTTTCACTAAAGCCCGTGTAATAAAAAGGGCTGTTGCTAAGAGCTACTACGTATGTATGCTATGCGACTGGGAAAATTTAGTTGAAAATAAATAGTTTCAATCTAATTGATTAAGTCAAGTCGACAATCGACGCTGTTACGCGTATGTATGTTTTCAAATTTCGTAGCCGCTATTTTTGGCATAGGCTCGTGTGCTGCTGGAAGCAAAGTGTCAATGCAGATTTTCATGTTAGGTAGTTACCATGTGTTTTTCGATAAGTGGGTCACATCGCATATACAAATATACAAGGATAAGGGAAACGTCTGGTCTGGCTGGTTGCGTTCCGGAATGGATAATGAATTTGATTGGTATATCATGAGATAAGAGATAGGAGCTGGTTTCCCACCGGAAACGTTGAAACCTAGAGAAGGCAAACAAGACACGGGCTCGGAGTCAGGGCGTAATATGGGCATTTTGCTTCATCCACAGTCCAGCCGTGAAAGAGGTAGAACCTGACAAAAGAAAGCAATATTTAGGGAAAACATTAGCATGTCATCTCGCTACTCGCAGACAAAGCACATCAGCTGCCGCTAGTCGGAAACGCAGAATATGAATTTGGCTTCCCAGAATCCCCACATGTTGGCCCCTTTGTAGTCATGTTCTCTAAGTTTTAATAAAATAATAATGCTGCTGAGCCGGAGATGAAGAATGATGCGTTTTTAGGATGTGCATAATAGAAGCAGGCGCTATCTCGTCTGGCTAGACAGAGCATCAGCAGAAAATGCGGGTACCACGATAGAGTCGGGCATTTATATTTTAGCAAAGACATGAATATCTAAGTATACAAACAGTGTGCAGTTTAGTTAGAGGGGATGTGTGTTGAGCATGTTTGACTAGAAGGTCCTGGACTATATTTCATAAAATGTGGATTAGGAGTGAGAGGTGTTGGGTGTTGTTGGCTGGCTGGTTAATTTTCGTGCAAATACGCCACTCGCTCTTTATGCTCGTCGCCTTTTTGTGGTCGAGCCCTGTTCTGGCTGGCTCTGTTTGAGTTTCCTGTCTGAAGCCTTGATAATGTTTATCACTATCACTCATTAATGTACTTGTTCACTTTGTCAGGCGCTGCCTGGGTTTGGGTTCCTTTAGGAAAACTTCCAAAGTTTTAGAAATTCCGTGGTGGTCTAAAAGGTTCATTTGAAAAAAATTTGTATTCAGGATTAAATTTTTTTCATCAATTTTATCTTGGCCAACTTGGTAACTCAAAATGACTTGACTAATCTGCAACTTTCACGGGACCAGTTTTTGAATAACTAATATTTTTGCAGAAATGGTTTTTGCTTATGCATGAGGTGGAAATTGTGGCCGGCAACACATGCTATGTGAAGATACGTCAGTATTCTAAATTCCAACTCGGTCCATTTTGAGTATTTTTAAATGCTTTAAATTTCATGCAAAACACAAAACACGGAGTTTTCGAAGAGAAAGTGAGAGAAATGTCAAGGGACAGGTCGAGTACCCAAATCCGGTACAGAGTGAAATAAGCAATAATGGACTGAGATTCCTGTGAGGATTTCTGTGGTCATGGAGAGGGTCAGTGTCTGCAAATAATGAGCAGTAGGCAAGAGACTAACAGGTCGGCGACGTGGCCGTGACGAGATAGTTTCAGTATTTTGATATTCCTCCCCTCCTTGCTTTCACTTCGAGCTCTATGCAGCTGACAGGATAATGAAACCCAACTTTGATCGATGAAGAGAATATTATTATGTGGATGCACTGAACTGGAAGCCTTTGACATGGACTTCAGGACCAAAATGAGCAACATGCGATGCTAATCTATCTAGTTCCATGCCCCGGCACAGAGCTTAACATGCTAACACCAGTCCTGCTGCTTTCCAAATGACGTCAATAAACAACGAAAAACTATTGCGACACTCCTTATTAGGATTACAGTGGGTCTGATAGAAGAAGCAGCCTGGAATCATTGATGGTCGATTTGACGTGCACCGGCACAAACGTGATTAGATTAACTTTCTTTGTAACGCGTCGATAATTGTTTAAAAGAAATTAGCTTACCACTCTTTTGACTTATGAATTACTTAGGTATTCTTAGCTGTGTACGTGAAATCGATTTTCTGGCTTTCCCCGCTTCCGCTCGTCAATCTGAGCATAAGGCTTCAACCTGTCGCCAAAAAATTATGCCATGCGACCAAGGCGAACTTGCGTGAGTTATTCTTAGAATCAATTGTGGGGCTAGAGGGGGGGGGCAGAGCATTTTAGGAAGGCTATATATATTTCACGTTCGCTAATGCATAGTACCTACCTGAGGATTACGTTATCAATCTCCAGAACTTCATTTCTTATCGAGTTAGTCATTCGAGCAGAGAGTTAAATTACTCTCAGGGGTTGTTTTAATTGATGTGCGTGAAGGTAGGACCTGGCTTTCCCATTAACGTAATCCCCTGATACGATAGCAGCGTGTACATGGGCAGTGACATATAATTTATTATTACTGGATAGACGCGTTGTTTGTTTTGGGCCGGGTGGGGAGCGAGACACAGATTAGGTGCATGAGCCCGACACGGAGTAGCAAATTGAGCAAAGCCATATTGACAATTGGAAACGGATTAGCCTTTATAAATTACTAATGAGGCGGGGAAAGTTTGGTCGGTATTTTTCAAGTTTTGTTTGACAGTGATTCCTTCCAGCTGTCTGCCGGGTCCTTGAACTCACCCAATGCGGAGTACATGGTTCGGCAAATTAGAATCGACGCTCCTTCCTAAACTCCCCGTTAGTTCTTCTGATAGCGGCATTTATTATGCATGGGCCCTGGGAACCCACCAAGCGACTGTCATTATTGTGACCGAGGATAGAGGCTTTGATGTGCGAGTTTAGTCACCTGAATCCCTCCTGCTCCCCTGTGTGTGAAAGTTCGAGTCAGCTGCCAGTTGATGTTTCGCTACCCCAAGCTTCTTTTTTATACTTTGGATTGTGAATGAAGTTTTGCTCTTAATTGTGAAGTGTAGTATTGATACGATCCAGCATGGATATGGATACCCCAAACTTCGAACCGCCGCCATGCCACTCCAAAGCTTTGTTGTAGTGAGAATGCAAGGCGAAAGCACTCACTCCTTCCTCGTAAGGAGAAAGTGGACGGATAGCCAGGATTGGAAGGAGCAACGCTTTTGTAGCCGTTATTCAATTATTTTGGTTTTGTTCCTCCTCTGACCCACCACTTCTCTCCCATCTACTCCTGCAGCTAAGTCTTGATTGGACAAAAACTTACACTGTTGCAGACTGAGGCAAAGCTTAATGGTTCGGTGGCGGGGTACACAGAGTGTCCGGTCCAACAGCAGTCCGGAGCGAGCAAGGCTGACGGACAAGCAAAAGCCCACGAGCTCCAAATCGAGCATCAGGTCCACCAGCACCATCATCAAAATGTGATTTCCCTCAGCGGAGTGTCTCCCGAGAAGCACCACCACCATCCCCAGCACCAAGGCCACCCTTCCACCAGCAGCCTCATGAGTAGCAGCAGCAACACTTGCCTCCTTAGCAGTGGCGGGAGTAACTACTGTAGTTACCCTTCCTGCTCCGCGGCTCAAGGGTCAACCATGAGTATAGTGAGTAGACCCAGGGGACAGAACAACCCGCGTATGGACGGCTACGAGGGACTCTCCCAGACCGAGTTCGAATTGTCCGACCTCATGCCCTCACATCATCCGCAGATCCGGACAGGTCATGGGCAGCTCAGCTACCAGAATCCTTACGGCCTTCCGCCCAATCTGTACTCGTATCACCCGCCGCATCAGTCTCCTCACTACGTGCCTCATCCCCAAGCGCTTCCCGCCCCCTTCGACAGCCTCTCGTCCGTGCCCCCCAATTGCTGCAACCCGGCCTCCGCCAACCTCGTCCTCACTTCCACATCCTTGCCATCCCCGCTGCCACCGGCCTCGGGACCAGGCGTCATGGGCTACGGCATGGCTCCAACCTCGGCGGCGTCCTCCACGGTTCCGCACATTCCAGTCCACGCTTTCTCTACCCTTCCACCCCCGCCCAGCTTCGTCAACTCTCAGTCCACGCAGACGACGACGACGACCCGAGTCCTCCATCATGCCCCGTACTACAACTATGACTACAACGACTGCGCTGACATGAGTCAGTTCTGAAGTCAGCTAATCTGAAGTTGGGCTCACGTACCTTTGCATTTAACTTGAGTGTGTTTCCAGATACTAGTTAATATCATACATATATAGTATTCTAAATACTCCAAACAGAACTCTGGAGTCGCAGCCAAATTACATATTTTGATCTCGGCCAGAATCTGAGCAAGCAATGAAGATGTTTTTACCAGCACTGATTGTGATGTTACGAATGATATATTTATGTTGCTAGGTCATATTAAGTCAGGCTACAATTGACTGCCTAAAAGGCTTAATTTAAAGTATAATTGGCTTGCCCGTGATTCTAATTCTGAGCCGGGCTTGTGAGAAGGTGTGATCCTCGATATAGTCGTGTGAGTACGTACTGCCATAAAGCACTGTGTTGTATTGTTACGTGTTACCTGGACTCTAAATCCTGACTGCCTAATTACGAGCAGGTTTAGACTCCAAGTGACGGAGATCAGTATCCATATATACTTATCTTTAGTAATGATTAATGATGGAATGTGTATTTGGGTTAGGGTATATTTACTTACTGCGAAGGAGTGAGTGATTATATATTCAATGTTCGTGTTTTAGTCTAAGCTATGCAAAGCGTTTCTCTAGTATTAACTACCTACTATATCAAGTATGTATCAAGACCGAGAGAAAGCATGTATGGCTTTTCTATATATTCTACTGGCTTCCTCCATGTTTTTGGGATCAGGAGGGGATTGAAGGGTTTGGGATAGGGCTACTCTCAGTCCGTAATACGATTTTAATTAGACTCACTAACATACATATTATATTCTACGTATAGAGAAATGTTCAGGTTTGTTCTTTGGGGACGATGTCGAGAGTATACATAGCAGAGTATGTATTACAGAAATTGCTTTCCAACTCTTTCTCCGTTGTGTGTACCGTGAAAATAAACAATGGGCAGATCATGATTCCCATGCAAAAAGAATCTCCGTGTGTTGAGAGCTCTGTACTTCCTTATAAGCTTGTCGGTTCGAAGCTCTGTTGGTTTTTCTTGCCTGTTCTGTTCTATGCAACTTTCTCTCGCTCACTTTAATCTTCACTATTGTAATTTCTCATCAAGTAATTGCGTGTAGCTTCGGGGCTAATCTTCACTAGCATATCCGGGCACAAGCTGTCTGCAGCAGCTTAAACTAACTCTGTCGAGAGGCATCCCGAGAGCTTCACTCTAACGTAAGCAAGGCCCGTCTCTCTCAACTTTCTCTATACATCTTTCTCCGGGTCTCTGAACCATGCGGCCTTCCTTAATACCTACCCATCCACCGCTCTTAATCCGTTTGAAACCTCGAATACCTAGTTCCCTTACGAAAAAGTCAGCCAAATCCAAAGTGATTGTGATTCCTTCGCTTTGCAGGGTTTACAGCAGCAGCAGCAACCACTTGTTGACCACGACAGTTCAGGCGGGAGGTCAACGCCGGGACAGGTAGCCAAGGAGGGTTCTACACCCCTGCTCACGGATTCAAAATACCCTGTGACTAGCACTGAGGGAGAAGGCGGGGATCCGGACTACCCTGACCTGCTGGACCTTCCAAATCGGCCTCAGGAGTCCCCAGCCGGAAGCACTGCCTCCACAGTCATCATGCCACAGCAGTTGAACCCTGCGGCGCTGTATGACCCATCGAGGAACACCCTGAACTTCGCTTACCCCACACACCACCACCATCCTCACCTTTACCAGCATGGGATGGGACGCCCGCACTCTCCTTATTCCGGAAGTGTGGCCTCCTTCGCCTCAGAGCCCCCGCAAGTGATCGTTCCAAGTCGACCTGGCTACGTCACTCTCCCGAGACGTCCGCGCGTTCCAAGCTGGAGCCCTGCAACGCATTCCCACCATCCCAGCATCTCGACGCCGCTCTCGACGAGTCCAACTGGCTCCTCGGTCATGTCACCATACGTCAAGTACGATAACATGGGACCCAGGACCACTGCCGATGGAAGTAGCAGACTTTCTCTGAACAAACTGGACGGAATGAACGGAACACCGGGACCACACTACCCGCAGCATTCGGCTACTCTCCCACACAGGTCACCGGCTCTCCGCTCCACTCCCATTCCTTCCCACCACATCCCAGGCCCACACTTTAATTTTGACCCGATTCAAGAGAACGATGGGCCCACGCCTCCAAGTGACAACTTTCCGAGTAACTACGGCCTTCCCATGCCCTCGACCGAAGACCCTCTACAAACGCTTCCCAGGTCGTGGAGACCAACGGAACCCGCTCAGCCGCGCCATAGTACTCCTGAGCCTAGATCACAGAGTGTGAGTACACCTCCACCCTCCGGTAGTGCTAAGAAGGTCCCACCAAAGCCACCACCAAAGCCCGTTAAGAAACCCACACAGAGTTCAACCGAAGAGCCGGCGACAGCCGTCAAAGGGGATGACGGGACGGAAGTCTAAATAAAAGTTAAGATTCTCCGCAGCTATTCATGTTAAAGCTTACTTACTACCTATTCATGTAAGATTATTTAAGTTATTTTATTCCCGTGACGCCAGGCAGCACTGATTATGGAAGTCATTGCCAAACATTTCATTCAGAAAACAAATCGAAAATGGAAACCAGCAGAAGAGCCAGAATCGTGTCTAGTATTTCTACTTCGTTCCCCACTTCGACGTGTCATAATTCTACACTTATTTACATGTATCTCTTTGTTGTAATCAAATGAATTCAAGAGCTAGGACCTGACAGGAAGTCTAATTGTGTTCTCCGTGCATTTTTAGTTATCATTATGTCATGTAATCAATTGTCGCTTGTCTGGAAGTGGAGTCAATGAATGCACTTCGAGAGTCAGACTAATAAGTAGCAGCGCAGGTGTATTGGTTTCTGTTGTGCCACATTTTTGCTTCTTTATTTTTTGAATTTAACAAATGCATTTAGAAAATATTCTTTTATTATTTCTATAATTAAGTAAGTACTTCTGCTGACACTGAAAGTTTATATAATGCTAGTATTGTTGTTGCATTAGTTTAAATGTATTTATTTACGGTTTGTAGCCGGTGTATTATATTTTGATTATTTGACTTAAAATTGTTGCTTCATTGTACCCAGTTAAAGCGTGTAAATAAGCCAGGATTGGATTTGATTGTAAGTAGATATGAATTCCTACTGTACTTAGTCGTATCTATTGAGATTCAGATCAGAGTCCTATTGTTATTACCTATATCTATATTGAGCGTGAGCATTGTTTCCATTGAGTTTGACTGACGAGAAGGAGAAAGTATTTCTACGAGTTAATCTATATGTTAGTTGAATTGACTAACCCCACCATTATTCTACGGAAAAGGTTCTGAATAATATCAAGTACCTACCTACCTGTCTACTACCATTACCACTCTCCTCTACAGGATACAAATACCAACCTACTTCCTAGTTAATTCTCTCCTGTAATTAATTAATTGCGGTATATGTTACAAGCTACTTGAAGTATGGTAGATATTCAATGTTCTTGAATGGCTGATTTAAAATGAAATGAAATGTATACCTAATTTTTGCACGTTGTACTAATTTCTTAATTTTCTTCCGGTTAGATTTAAAAGTCTATTGTCTCACACGAATGCACGTTTAAAGACTGTGTGGAAGTCAAAACCTATGATCGGAAAAGCCGTATGGCAGCATATTTCGGGAAGCAAAACCAAGAAATGGATATGACGGTTGCTTGAAAGCTAAATCATCTTTTGATTCGGAATACATACATACTTCCGTAAACAATTAATTCAAAAAGAAAGATATATAAATTCTTAAATACTACACCATATAGCTTTAACACTTCCGTAATGCTGCATGCCCATCTCGTTTCCGAGTATTTAAAAGCTAATTTACCAAACATGACTCCGATCCTCGTCAAGCCATAGTTCGTCTTAAACCTAACCAGTGACAGCGACATTGATTTTCAGGTCATGTTAGAGTAAATAATAATAGCACAATCACAATCAAGTCTGGAGTATATGGCATTTTTAAGTTACTCCCGTGCTTCACACTACTCCGAATTTCCTTGCCGCAGTTGGCAGCAGCAGCAACATATTTATTCCAAGTGAGTACAAGAGCCCATTCACAGAAGAAATCAAAGAGTAAGTATTAACCGTGAGTTACAGAGCTACGAACTGACCTGTTTATGTGTCTTGCTGACCAATTTCAATTGAAAAGAGTCAACTCAGCAGTGTTCGTAAATAAGGATGTTAGCCAACAGAAAAAAAGGAGTGAAATATTCGAGAACAAAAACTCGTTTACCTCACTGAAACTCCCCGCGACGAGGACGGAAAAGAAGTAAAAGTTTAAGAAGGCCGTTTTCTGGAATGCCCTTCACACTGCTGCTGCTGCGGTTCTTGCTTGTTTCCAGAAAGCCGTAATGTAGACGGAGAGCTCGGTCCCTGTCGTGGTTCTGAAGAAAGTGGTGAGAATCTGTAGTTTCTGGGTCGTGTGCTGCGTTGGTTGGTTGGGCTTACGCTGACGCCGACAGAGCTAAAACTCTATCCAGAGGAGAAAGGAAGATTGAATTGTATAGGCCAAAAGTATTTCTGATCTCGCACGTAGGAATCCAATTAAAGAACACGAGTAGTAATTAAGACTGTCGTAAGACTGTCGACTGTAAATTTCGATTAGTAATAGGAAGAGCTACACAGCCCAGGGACTCTCATAATAGGCTTGGCGGGGTGTTCCAGACATAGACGCTGCAGTAGCAGCCAGGGTTCCGGGAAACCCGCTGCATACGCCTATGGAATGAAATGAGGCCTCTACAACGGAGCAAGCACATTGGAAAATGAAAAAAGCTTTAACGGAGAAAGTTCCTCTACTCCAATATACATATTCCCTTTTCAACACAAACCGGTACACGAGATCGCCTTTTATTTTGGACTAACAGGGCACGGATTCTGAAGTTGTAATTAATAAAATAAACTCATTACACGTTCGGAAATGGATCAATTTACTATTAAAGTGCAAGCACAAATGCTTTTTACGAATACTCTCGTGAACGTGAAGCCTCGAATTGAACTACAAATACGCAGGAATGTTTATAGATCCGGCATTTAATGCAAGTAAGCCCAATGAATCAAAATAAAAAATTGTTTGACCAGCTCCTGCGATTAAGGAAGTCGGAACTTCATACAACTCTTTAATCCTCATATAACTGGAACTCGACACAACCACCATGCTTAAATTATTTATAATATTACTAACGCATAGTGTTTCTGGTAAGTCTATGGCACACTTGCACACTGCGGTCTAATTCGAGTTTTGAATAAAACTAACTATATGTACTTCATACCAAGTACTTAAATTCAAAAAATAACCCGCGGCGTACTTCCCTTCAATTCCAATACCTGCGATAATATATTGGAAGTTTTTAGGCTGTTTTGTGCGTTGTTCAAAGATTTCCCTCCACTGTACTTTTATTTGTCCTAAGCATGTTGAACATGAACCAATAATATTTGTAAGAATGTAGCTGGATGCCCGCTGTTGTATAATTCGTCCTGGGACCCATGATGCTAAGCGTTTATTTGTGCGTGAATGAGCGAGCCAGTGCCTTCGGATCGGAGAAAACCATCCACTATAGGACTGTGCCATTACTCGGCGGCTGACCTCAGTCCCACGACCCCTCACTGTCTCCCAAGTGTGTCAAGCGGACTCGGTCCATTATTGTGCGTGGGCCGGACATTGGAAGGATGATCGAATCGGAATGGAACGATGGGAGTCAATGGCACACAAAAGTCTTCTTCTCACAAGTGCAATGGGGATTGACCATGCAATAATTTCCACATCAATGACCCATCCAATACATTTACTCAAGATTCAACTTTTATAATGGCACGAAAATGGTTCACGCTCTTTACTTCCCTTCTCTTACGGACATCCGAAACCTAGATAGAGGACACGAACTACGGGACTTGGCTTTCTCGGTGCTGGGAACCGTGTTTCACGACAATTCGTCGAGTGAACACGAATGTGTCATATAGAGTCTTATATTTCAAGTTTCAAACTGACGGCTGCAGCGCTCTTTGATTTCCGAATTAGGTTATGTATTTTAATTTCAAAAGGAGCCACCACTTTGGGATTGGGTATGAGAAAATTGCTAAACTGAATACCAATTTAAGCTAACAAAAGCATATGACATCAGTTAAAAAATATTACATTTTCGAGAACTATGTTGCCTGGTTTTGTCGCGTAACATGAAAATACGTTAAAGCCTAACTAATAAAATAAAGCATTGGTACTGTTCTGGCAGTGCCCGATCAGCGAGCCAAGGAGAAAGTCGAAATGCAAGACAAGCGACAGTGAAACTCTTTGTTCTTAGTCCGCCTTCGAGTCCAGCCAGAGGAGTGGACTTGGGATCTGGAACGACGTCTATAGTTTAATCAGCAGAGGCGAAAACCAACAATTTATAAGCCCCATCCTTCATGGCGTTGACTCAGATGGCCAGAGAAATGGACATAAGTCACTCCTTATGATTCTGGGCGAGCGGGAAGAGAAAAAGTCCGGCTCAGGGATCTCATCCTCCCGATCTCTGCGTTTCCGTGATATAAAGCATCATGCCCAAATAATGATTACGAGCAAAAGTACTGCCATCACTGATCATATTATGATATGCCTTTATTCCGCACCAGTTATAGTACCAGGTCCCAAAGAACCAAAGGCCAGCGGCCAGCTTACTCTACATGAGTGAACGAACACAATACATTTCAGTAAATGTCTTACAACAAAACTAAATCTTATTTATATGCTAGGCTGTTTCAATGCCACTGTGATTACTGGAAGTCAATAGTTCAAAAATAAATTACGTGAAGTCCGGAGCAGATCCTCATATAGCACATAGATAATACGTTTCCAAAAATAAAACTACGAAGATTCAACAACACCAGTGCGTGTGATAAAGTCTTCGGTTCTTTGGTGGAAATCGCAAGGCACCAGGCCCAATGACTTGAGCACGAACTAATATAACTCACTATAATCCCATCAAACATCAAAGACAGAATTAACAGACTTAGAGTACACATTGAGTTACAAAAATACGCTTAAAAGTATAAATTTCCTGCACAATATTAAATACATATAATTTACCCGTAGACACATGACACATTTAATTAGATTCACGTAAACGCCAGTTTGGAGAACATTTGAATAAGAATAATTAATAATTTGCAGCTCAACTTACATATTCAGTGACGCATACGAATGAAAACAGCTAAATTTTGGACTAAAATGGACTAACAACAAGAATTTGTTAAAATATGCAAGGAATAATTCAACACTTAGAGTCAGAATCATCAGGCTAGGAAAGAAATGCTAGAATAGTTAATACGCTGCTGCTAATTATCGTTTAACCTTAAATTCCAAATAAAGGACCATGAAAGCATAAAGCATGCAAATAACATTAGTTTGTTTTCTTAGAATAACTGACTCACAGGAGCTCCAATATTGAAATTTTTTACTCAGAAAATGATCACTTGAGACAGAAAAAAGAACGAGGAAAGACGACAAGATGACAGATGATGGTTATTTTAGCCTCGGCCATTCTAATTCATCTGCCACTAGAATAAATGAAAAACCAGAATGTATTATTGCAGTTAAGGTACTACTCAGAAAAGACGAAAGATTAAACGAACTTACCTTCAGGCCACCCCGGTTGTCAAACTGTCCTTTACGAGCTGCTTCTTCCTCTGCTTTTTCAATTCTGGCTTGACGCTCCTGCAGCCGCTGAAACTCACTAGGATTTTTTAAGCCCCGCGCTTGGTCGGACTTTAATCGAGCTTCAGCAGCAGCTGCAGCGTTAGCTCTGACTTGATCCTGTAAACGATAAATTAATGCAAATGAGCTATAGAACACAGTATGTGAATAAAGATTCTGCGGAAGACTATAGAACAGAGCAGATCTGAATCTGATGAAATCCAAATCCCAAGAACAATTTCCCGTGCCACCAAACCCACAGAAGGATATAGTATAAGCTTGAACATAGATAAAGCAAAGGTTAGCAGAGGTTGAAAGGTGGCCAGGATCCTGGATTTGAATTACATGAGTCGGTCCACTGGAATGTTGTGCTCCACCAGTGCTCCGAGGAGCTGAACTTTGCGTGCTCCTGTAATCACGTACCCGGTCTGCTTGAGCCACGTGGCCACTTCCATGACTACGACGAGGGACAGGAACTTCGGGACTGCCGCCTCCAGCACCGAAGCAATCCTTGCAAAGTCCGGCACCCATGATTACTGAAATAAATACAAATATAATTACTCCAAAGCAGAATTTAATTCACTCCGCTACAAAATGAATTTAGAATTATTATGGTAAATGGAAGGACTCTATTTACTGCAAAAACCAAACCAGCTTGTTTATAAGATTATAGAAAAGTTTAAGGTTAAAGGTGGTATAAGGAGTAAGTATTCTCGCGATTGATTTTGGGTCAGTCGTCATGTCATGAGTCATGACTGACTGCGACTGCGTAGTAGCCTCGCCCAGCCCAGCCCAATACACCATATGCGATTGCCGATACATGTCATAAGTTGTATGTACGCTGTCAGCGGTAAGCGGTACCTATGCTATGACCTACAACCTACTCCTGCACATGACATATGACATAGCTAAACCCACCATCACCATTAACTATGCAGTGGCATCGACGACCATCACTGTCACAGCCTAGCCGTCTGACGACCAATCACCTTTCTTTTTGACAGAACGGGAATGGGAGCTGGTACTTTCAATTTGTGTTTAAATGTCAAAAGATGAAAGATTCTTACTGCCAAGCGTCCGTCCTTCAACTTCAAAGTTTCTGTTCAATTCAATCACGTATGCCTGATCGTCGTCGTCACCCGCAAGGGAAGAATGCCGTTTGTAGCTTGATTATTGATAATATGTAGAAACGATAATGTACAACGAGCTGACCACTGATTCAAACGAAATAAAAATAATCACGCCACGCCCAGCCAGACAAATGACAAACACAAAAAGTCAGAATTTGAAAAATCCAAATGTTTAACGAACTTTTCATAATCAAATCCAGCGGGCATGTTGACTGGAGTTTGAAATGTATTTCGCGGTATAATGCTTTTCATTTCCTAGCGTCTAGCGTCTTGTCAGTCTCACTCTTCTGCTTCTCAGCGTGACAGAACTTCGGCTTTCTCTTCGAACAGTTTTATCCAAAATGATGCTGATCGTTCTGATTTCTGATCTGAATCTGAATCCTGATCTTAGCGTGTGGTTTTCCGAGATTTTTAACCGATTTTACGCTACTTCTATTTGTGTTTTCTGCGTAAAATGTATCCGTTGTTATAATCAATCGGATAAATATTTATATGTAACTATTTTTTAGCACTCTTTCTAAAGTACCTGGTACTGGAACTTGTACTTGTACCTGTAGCGTACAAAAATATTTCGGCGTCTTTTCGTAAGACTTAAAAATTAGGACGTTTATAGTAATCCCATCTTTGATTACCTATGTATAATGTTAGATGAATCGACTTGTGGATATCTGCCCGTTTTTCTGGTTGCCTAATAACGGAAACTACAAACACATATACAGTATAAGCATGAATTGCTTTGAACCGACCTTAAATGCTTGAGCGCTTATGGCAGACTTGCTTCTTACTATAATTAAAACGCAGCTCTTTCACAGTCACAGGCACAGGTCGGGTGATTTTCGACCTTGTTAGACCGGAAAACGCTTTGTGCTTTTGTGCTTGTCAAAATTACATAAGGTACCAAGTACCACGGATATTTTTATGGAAATCGGGACAAACCTTTTATGGCGGCAAAAAACTGTTACCCGTTTGGGTGTTATGTTGGTGTTATCACATTTTTTCCGGTCAGTTAGTCCTTAAACCAATTGTTAATTTCTACTGTGATTTCAAACTATTGGCGTGGCCAATATATGGCCTTATTCGGTGTTGAAACATCCCCCGAAAGTTTCAAAAGTTAGCTGCGTCGCCTTAGTCAGTTGAACTTTGCTAAAGTATCAAAACATCTCTCAATTTTTTTTTTATATCTACGCCCCTGCTTCAAACTCAGTCAATTACTGCGTTAATAAATACCGGAATGAGTTTAAAGTCGCTGTAAACACTGCAAAGAGCATTAGTATTGGTTTAACGACAAATTCTCCGAATCCGAACTAAGCACCGATATCACACATATACCCTGGATATCACCCAACTTAAGATTAGTAGCATTTTGTCGACCATAAAAGGTATATCCGGAGAAACAAAAATATCAATTTAAAACGAGAAAATTGCCTCAAAAGCAGTTAGGCAAGAAAGAAATCTATATTGGCTGAAATAATGTAAACACGTTCCACAATATTAGAATTATTTGCTCGTTTCGAAGTGAAATCGAAGCGTAAATAAGAAAAGTACAATCGTATTCCGAGTTTAAAAGTAGTTTTTGTGCTGATTTATTCGAACTACAATAATAGTTTTTGTTTGTTTGCATTTAACAGTGGTCAGGATTCTAGATCATTAGGTAATTAACACACCACTAGGATCTTCGAATAGAACCTACTTGCTACTTTAGGCCTACTTTCTGTGAGACTCAACTTCATCTCAGGCATCTAGTTTCCTAAAGTTAAGTTAGGGCGTAATTAAGTAAACTCAAGTAATTCTCTTTTTTTTACCCTACCTGGTATTTCTCTCTTATAAACAGCATCATAACAACAAAAAAGTGATGATTACGACTTACGACTGCATTTTTGTGTTGTTCATTGTTCGCATTAGCTTGATTTTCTTGACCAGAAATGCATAAGGAGTCAGAATTATAAAAAGGAGCATTTTGTGATGTGGTTTTGTTTCTATGTTGGTGATGTCAATGTGTACATAATCGGGATTACTAGTAAATATTAGGCATATTGCATTGTTACACATCTGAAAGAGTCGACTAGGATGACGATGACAATAACAAATATAATATAATTTAGTATTTCCTTAGCGTATTGTTTCTATTATACCTACTGAAAATCTGTGTAAGCTAAAAGTTAAATAGAACCCTCATATCATTTTATATCTCAATCCTTTCAGTGCCTAAATCGAGGTGTTCAATCTCTAGATTCTAAAATATACACAGGCTTTCATCCAATTTTGAAAAATACATTCAGTTTATACAATGCTCTATGTTTCGCATAATGTCTATAAAGTGAGATCGAATAGGTAGTTGAACAATCGCTTCAAGGCCGTATGTTTAAGTTAACTATAGGTAAGCCGTCTTCACAGTATTTCCCGGCGCAAGTGTCTTATAACCCGTTAGCTTAAACTTAAAATACCGCCGAAAACAAATATCAATACCCATTCGTCCAAACTCTATTTTCACTTATTATATTCTAATTTCTAATATACTTGAAATGGAAGTAATGTCAGCGGAACACGAAACCAAAAACATGAAAAAGAAATCAATTGAAAGACGTTTTATGGAACAAAGTAAAAAACAAACGAACATAAAACTATTGATTCTCCTCATTAAATGGAGCAGACGGGCTTGCATTCTATTCTACCTAATAAAAATCTGTTTCAGAATTGAGAATTCGATTAAGCTTTTCAATCAAAGGGACAAGTTTCCAGTTGCCATTAATGGTTTCTCAACGACGGCAATATTCCTGCCTAGAGTCCAACAGGTCACTGAATCGTTGCTTTGACCTGCCATAACTTGTTGGTTCCGAAACAGTCGTCTAGCTGCTGCGAATTAAAAGCAGTTCCGGCCCGGTCTAGGGAAAGCATGCGCTATTCCACAAAACCAACCAAAAACGTCCATAAGAAAAGCTACATTTGAACTAAATATAACAACCCAGGAGTCAGAACTGTAAGATAAACTAAAGATAATCAACGGTAAAGAACATTCAAGTCATTGAGGAGCATTACAGTATGCTGTCCTTCTAAGTCTTCCTTAAATCAGGGATTCATATAACACAATTGGATTCAAGTGAGAATGTGGAGCGCCCAGTCGAGGCCGTTTCCAGGCTCCGACGGAGACATTTGACATGGCTCCTTGGTGCCAGGAAGAAGAACAGGATGTCGTGAATAGGTACGAATGGATGATGGGAAGGGCTGCTGAGGTGAGAGTCCTTTTCGTGAGTTCCACCATTATGCAAGGATTCTTCTTGTGACGTCAGCTAATTGTTCACGTTATTTGCTGCTCTAGTTTGGCTGCATGAATTTTGGCAGTGAGTGTTCCACTCTTGGGTGGAACGGAGGGTTTATTGGGCGGGACTGGCGGCGGTACACCACGCCCTAAACTATATTTTTTCGGAGCAAGCAGTGACCCACTCTTCTCAACACCTCCGCTGGGTTTAGCCTAGAAAAGTCAATGTTGTAATTTATGGATATACCTTGAGAGTCCTCTAAAACTATTACTTATGATCACTACTTAATGCAATGCAAACTAAATAAAACAGAACAGCCAAGACTGGAGAAAACAGCAAGTTCGGAAGTACAACACGTATTATTCTTATGGCTTAAGTTCCTCTCATATAATTTTTCAAACAAGTTAAAAATTATAGAAAGTACGCGGAAAACAGGGAACAATATTGCTCTGACTAGTGCTCATGCAAACAGAACATTATTCATACGAATACGAGCTACTAAACACATGCTTTTCTCTTGTGAAAGCGAGGAGTAGTGGCATATTGAATCACATGCTAACTAACAAAATACTGGAAATTGACAAAGGACAGAAAAGCTGAATAGTCTACAAATGAAATGAAACTAAAGATCTGTGGTTCTATCATTAAACCAGTCAAAGTCAAGCACGTTAAGACTAAATACTTCATGGTACTAATAACGACTAAAGTAATTAACAATCAAGTTCAAAAAAATGAAACAAATCCATAGATCAGTACCTGAAGCACGGAGTTTGCGACTGGTGTATTTACAGATACTGGATGTGGATGATTTGGAGATATAGACTTCGCGATTCCAGTAGCTGAAATTCAAAAAAATATTTTACAGTTAAAAAGATGTACTTTGTGGACCGCAAGCAAAATCCGGATAATATGCTTACTAGGCTGCGACACTGGCACCGAGTTCACAGTCGAAGTTGGTCGAACCACAGTTGTTTGCATAGGGCTCTTCTTCACTACGGTATTGCTTGTATTTAAAGAGGCTTGGAACATAGCTACAGAATGGGCTTCGGCTAGCTGCTTACGAAGTGACTCAGTCTGTTAAAAGAACACGGAATTTATGCGATGGATACAGAACGCATCAAATTGGAAGAAATTGCCAAACCGAGGATTTAAAATGACTAGGTACCTCGGCACGCAGGGCCTTTAATTGATTATCAAACTCTATCCTGCGTTCATCTTCCGCTCGACCAGCGTTCCCCAGCCGCTCCCGCTCAAGTCGAAAATTTCCTGCCTGCCTTTCTAGCTCTGACTCCATTCGAAGCGCCTGTTAAGATTATGATGATAAAGATAAGAATCGATCAATTTTAGAGTCGCACCTTATTGTTTCGACTGAAAACAGAACATTAAAATTACCTTTTGGGACTCTTCTTCCAAGCCTTCGGCCATAGCGAGAGCCTGTCTCTTTTCTTCTTCTAGCATGACGGCGAGATCAGCGGAGCGTTTTCTCTCCTCAATGAACTGTCGTATAATCTTTTTTCTCTCACTGAGGAGTAGTAGTACAATGTTTTTATGACGAGCTTTGTCTTCTTCATGAGCATCTTGAGCTTCTTTCAATTCTTTCTCTAGTCTGGCGCGTAGCTGCCGCTCAAGCTCAAGCTCATCCAGCAAATTAGTACCATCTAAAACATGTATAGAGATGATGTAGAATTCTTAATAAAATCAAGGTACTTATTATATTTCGTTCAGTAGTACTGTATTCACCTTTAGTGGATAGATTTTTAGCCTTTTCTTCTTCCAATTCTGCCACTACTTGGCTATGCATAGCCTCTGAGTCAGCTAGAATTTTGTTCAAGTGTTTCATCGCCAGCCTTTGTCGTCGTACTAAATTCTCGAATGAAATCTTCTGGTTTTCCCATAATCGAACAAGCTCTACATCTTCCTATCAAGTGGATTAAGTACAAGCATCAATTGGGTTAAGTCAAATTCAAACTTAATACTGAAAAATTGGATGTAAGCAAAGACTCCATCATACTTTGGAATCGGAAGAATTAACAAAGGTGGCAAAACTGTCTCTCTTGAGTGCAGAAAAAGGATCACTGGTCAAGGAATACTTATTGTCAGCCAGCAGCCTTTTTACTCTTTCACACTTGAGTGTTGCTATCACCACATCACGGGCTTGAACTTCGCCTTCCAAATAGGACAGAATCTTCAACAAATCCCCTTTACTCAGCTCACTCGATAAAGTTGGCTTTTCCTAAAAATTAAGGATAAAAATAATGGTTATAATTTATTTTATTATAACTTATTTATTAAAAAATATGCATTTTCTCTACAACTATTTTTGTCAATGTAAAAATTCTAACTCTAGTATACTTGATATTCCGCCGGTACACGATTAAGATCCTGCAGCTAAAATACCACAGCACAAAGTACACTACGTTCAGGATGAGCCCAGATACTTCTACTAAAAATGATGCATTTACTTCGACTTAAATGGATGGCGTATGGCATAAGCATTTCTAACTCAGAATTAGGCGAATTAAACCGGTGGTAACAGCTGTGTAAGTCACAAAAATAAAGCATTTAAGTAAGACGTAACGCAAACTCTTCTTGCTCTGCTCGGCAGAATTCGCGATTAACTCTGAACTCTTGCATATTGCCAGAATCAAACTCGAAGATATTAATTAGTTGAAAGAAAGAACAACAAAAGCACAAATCAAATGCTACTACTGAAGATGTGTAACTCAATAGTGTATGCGTTAGACGTTAGACCTGAGGGAGTTCTACCTCTACTCTACATGCATGAATCTGATTCTGATGAACCATTTCACGACTGTAAAAGCAGCAGTAATTACTAGTTCTACTGTTCTACAAGAAGGTTTGATTCTGATCTGACTCACTGAATTCGGGTAATTATATCCAGCATTCGTTCGACTTCACACTTCTCCCAATCTATCTGAATCACTTGAGTTTGACATGCTGATGCTTTATCTTAGACGATGCTTGTAACAAAGACAAGAGCAAGAGCAGCAGTTAGGTCAAGTAGCAGGGGAAGGGAGGTGCTACAGTATTCGTGCGGCTTGTAGACTGGGTAGGCGCCCTTCT